>CAUYPK010052384.1:0-45487 GCA_963574355.1 Loris lydekkerianus | reverse complement strand
TTATGCAGCCTTAAAGAAAGATGGAGACTTTACCTCTTTCATGTTTACATGGATGGAGCTGGAACATATTCTTCTTAGTAAAGTATCTTAAGAATGGAAGAAAAAGTATCCAATGTACTCAGCCCTACTATGAAACTAATTGATGGCTTTCACATGAAAGCTCTGACCCAGTTACAACCTAAGAATAGGGGAAAAGGGGAAAGGGAGGGGAGGGAGGGGGGCGGAGGGAAGGGGATTGGTGGGATTACACCTGCAGTGCATCTTACATGTGAAACTTAGTAAATGTAGAATATAAATATCTTAACACAATAACTAAGAAAATGCCAGGAAGGCTATGTTAACCAGTACGATGAAAATGTGTCAAATGGTCTATAAAAACAGTGTATGGTGCCCCATGAACACATTAATGTACACAGCTATGATTTAATAATAAAAAATAAAATAAAATAAAATAAAAAAAGTCCTCCTGTCTGGGAGCTCTCCATCACAACTGCATTGACGGTCACTGCCTAAACACTCACCATTGTACATGACCCTCTCAAGAAATATGGTTGAGAGGGGACCAGAAAAATATAGCTATTATTGATGCCCTCCCTTCAGGAAAAAGCCAACACGCTATATTTATTATGACTTACTGCAAATGATAATGTTTAGCTTGTTTAGTCTTCAATTTCACAGGCTCAACTGGGACAGTTCCAAAGAACTTGGCTAATATCTTGACTGGAGATGTTAACACCCTGTCTTCATTTTTAAAATATGTAGGATCACACCAGTGACATAAACCACCCAAGATGGCACCCAGACACCGCCTACTATTGACTATTAGGCTTTTTATCACATTATTATTGTCCTCATTATTGTCAGAGGTGTATGAGTTCATCTCCACCACTGAATTATGAGGCCCTGGGGAAAGGGGGGAACCTGTGAAGACTCCCCTGCGGTTTTTCCTGTGCTTTTCCCATGTGATTCCATCAATAAGCTCTCAAATTAAATGTACCTTCCCATAATGAATTGATTATACCAATAATTTCATCAAGGCAGATGGTCTCACACTGTTCATGAAACAGCTAACGAAACCAAATTTTAGGCATCTGTTTGTGATATGAGCATTTAACTGTTAACTTATGTGTTCATCCAGAAATCCTACAAATAATGATACTCAGGATAAAAGCTTCTTGGCTACTTTTGCTCTCTTTGTTGTTAAGATCCAGACTATTAATAGTCAGATGTTGTAACAGGTGCTTGTAGTCCCAGGATCTTTTGAGCCCAGGGTTTGAGGTTGCTGTGAGCTATAACATCATGGCACTCTACCAGGGGCAAGAAAGTGAGACTCTGTCTCAAAAAAAAAAAAAATCCAGACTGTCCCAGTTAAACTCTGATTCTATCTTGGTCAACTTATTTAGCCTTTCTGTACCTCAGTTCTCTTATATAAAATAAGGAAAATAATTGTAGGCTATCATGAAGATTAAATGTGCAAAAAGGGCTAACATAGTAAATGTGCTCAATGAATGTTCGCTGTTCTTCCACCATTTTTTTCTTTATATATGTACTCCCAAACACATTTCTAGGGTTTTTTGTGAGATGCAGCTGATTTGTTACCTGGCTGTATCTTAGCTTTTATGTACACTTATGATTCCTCGCATCAAGCTATAAAAGCCTATTTAACCAACTTTTGATATCCGTGAAAGGTCTGTGGTTATTAGCTGGAAAAAGTCACTGTCCTTCTCTCTAATGTTACTTAATATATATTTGGATTTTCACAGCACAGGTCATGCTGGGAAATGATGATCTTTAAGTCCTTTAGAATTAACTCCAAAGGGTGTTTTGTAATGCTTGAGGTGAAAATTATCCATCTGCAGAGATAAAAAGACATCGCCCAGAAAGATGGCATCTTTAGAAAAAGTGTTGTTTACTGTTAACTGTCACCCAGGCTCATTTGCTGTGGTCAATAGGGACATTCCCTGACTAGACAATTGGAACAGATCAAATGAGACACTTCCCATTGAAAAACAATGTGTTGTATTGGAATGTGTTATATTGGCCTGGAAGTCAGCAGATCTAAACCCTCATTTTCACTGCTATTAAATTGTTGTGTGATCTTATACAGGGCTCTTCACCTCTGTGGGGGCCTGTTTCTTCATCTGTAAAAGAGGACAATTGGATGAGACAGTGTGTGAAGTCTTTCTAGTTCCACGTTCTATGGTTCTATTCAGCATCCTCAGCTTCAGATACACCTGAATTTAATCAAACCGGGAAGCCAGGACAACCTGATGTTTTTGGTGGGTGGGCGCCCTGCTCCTTTGAGCCACAGGTACCGCCTACAACCTGATTTTTTTTTTTATTAGTTGATGATGTGCTTGGGGCTTATTTTTCTCTCTTTTCCTGTTTCTAACTGTCTTCTTTAATGCACACAAAAGCTTCTGTAGTGTTTTCTGTGAACAGTTTCAGGAATTCAAGATCAGACGTGTTAGAAGGAACAATTATGAAATGAATAAACATTGTCTTCATTTCTTAATCCTAACAAGTTATTTTAAAGCCCATCTTCAGGCTTTGCACTTTAGTAGAGGATATAAAAAAGAGGACCCTGTTTAGTGTTCTGGTTCCATAGGTTTCAGTTTTTAGATAGGATGGAGTGTTCTCATCCTGAGATGAACACTCACTCATTCATTCCATACTAATCTGTAAGTGACATTGTACATTTGTTAAAATTTCAAGGGTGGAAGTGCAAACTTCTCAACAAATTCAACACAAGTTGTCTTCTTGCTGATGTCTTGCTCCTGTCTAAAGTAGATGACAGTACTTTCTTTGAACCCCAGGGAAGAGGATAACATTTTTGACATTTCTCTGTTACCCCTGAAGTGATCACATACATCCATGTGGAGGGATAACTCCTTATGTCATCTCATTTAACATAGTGTTTGCTTTCCTTCTGGTTTAGAGAAATATTTTAAATAATATTTGTTGCTGGTTATAAAACAGCACCTGATTATTATAGAAAGCTTGGAAAAGTATTTCAAGTATTTTAAGTAATCACACATATAAAATTACTTGTAACTCTACCATTTAGAGAGAAATACCATGAATATTATGGTACGTTTCCTCCTAGATGTCCAGTTTTTTTCTATGTGTATGCATGCACACACACGTTGTAAAACAAAATATCATGCCAGGTAGCCTAATATACTGTTTTGTGATTTGACTTTTCATCTAAGAATATATAGGTACTATTTCCTAACATTTCTAAGTATTAAAAAAAGGCACTTTTTAAATGGTGGTGTAGGGGAAGGAAAGATGGGATACCTTTCCTTACTCATCATAAAGGTCATAGCCAACATTTCTGTAACAAAAGACAGGCTAACAAGAGAAGAAGCATAGCAAATTCATTTAATCAAAATTTTATGTTGCATGGGAGACTTTGGAAAGAAGACCCAAAGACTGTCCATTTTTATACTTAGGTTAGACCTAGAGCGGACAGCTGTGTAGAAATGTGATTGGACAGAAAGAGAAAGATTTAACAGTAATAGACTACACAGGGAAACCTGGCAAGGAGTGCTGTTTCAGATTCTTCTTGGCCTCCCTGTGTGGCGCTCTTTCCATACCTCCTATATATAGGACAAGACCCCTCTGTAATGATGATCTGATGATCTACCTTCAGAAAAGCACATCAGACAACTTTTTTATAGCCAGTTCTTTCACAGAAAGTCAGAGTAAAGGTAGAGTAATATTTCCACTCTCATAGCTAGCTTAGAGAAGAGTTGTTACTGTTTCTAAGACTTACTTTGAGGAAGAGGAATTCCAGTTTCTAGGGCCTGCCTGGGGGGAAGAAAGGAAACAGGTGAGAGAGGTCTCAAAAACAGACTTTGCTTTGAGGCCTTCCCATGTTCTTTGGTCCACAGCACTAGGGATGCCAAAGTGTCATACTTTGGGGTGTAGTCTTCTGAGCCTAACAGTGGCATAGTATTCCATTGTATGAATTAACCATAATTCATTTAATTAACCTTCCATGTCTAATATTTATGTCATTTATATTTTTCATGCTTATAAATAAAACTGTGGTGTATATAATAGGACATAACTTGTTGTGCACATCCATGATTATTTCCTTAGAAAAATTTCATATCAGTGGAGTTACGGATCGAAGGATATGTTTCCTTCCCTCCAGCAGCAGTCACTTGAAAGATTTTATTTTATTCTATGCTCAAAAAATCTTCAAATGATCATTTTTAAAAATCTGTGAATTTGATGGAAGAAAAATGATGACTTGTATGTCTGTGATTGCTAGCACAATAATTTTTATCATGTGTGGGGGTCTTTTCCCCTCTTTTCTATGTAAACCATCTATGTGGGTGCTTTTTGTGTCCACAGTAACACTGCTAAAGGAATCTCAAAGAACCTGTGGTTTGCTACCTGGTATGCCACTCACTATACAAGTAGTAGGTTCTGGCTCCATGAAGGAGTTTCAATCTTGAAAAACTCGTATGGCAAACTCTTACATTACCAGCCTCATAAAGGTAGTACACTAGGACAACATACGTCACATCAACAGTGGAAGATATTTTTCCTAGCTGTTAAGACATGTTATTCTTGATATCAAAAATTCTCAGTGCTGTGATTAAATGCAAAACTAGTGAGTTGAGTTATGGAAAAAAAAACTTAAGAATTCTTTCACCATAGTCTTCTATTTTATCACCACAAGTTCTTAAAAAGCTTTTTGTAACGAGTGTCGAAGCCTACATAGGATTTAGGAGCATTCCCAGTGTGGCATGAAATTGTGAGAGACATTCTGACATTTCAGCGATAGCTGAATTCCTACATGACAGGCAGGAAGTAAGAGATAAGTGTCCAATGAAATCCAAGAAAACACCACAGGAAGCAAGTACCTCTACACTATGAAAATATTTTATTTCTTTCTACTTTTTATGCATTGTTTTATTATTATTTATTTTGACTATGCTATAGTATCTCACTCTGGAAGTGAGAAAAACATTATTATCCACCAATCTATGCCCTTACAAGAGGATAATACTTCCTTCATCTGAGTGTCATCTAGTTTTTCCTTAACCTTCCTTTAAAGGGTAACATACTCCGTGTGTTTAGATAATTTCACAAGAAAATATCTTCTTACTCTATAGTCTATTTATTTTTGCCATGCTTTGTGTCATCATTTCCAAGTTCTGTGATTCTTCATAAGTATTGCTATGATTAGGGGTCTCATTTTAGGCACTCACATTCTCATTCAGGCCCTATACTCACCTTGCTCTCCCAGTGGGCTTCCTACTTTCCTGAGGTCCCAGTGTCAGCTGTCTGCTGCTTTTATGAGAGACTACTGTGTAACAGACTGAGAAATGAATTGGAGATCAGGTGGCTGGCCTGAAGTGCCAGAGACAATAACAGCTTATATTGGTTTTGTAATTCCAAACTGTTAATATAAATGCTTTGACTCATGGTGAAATTGTTCTTTAATTTTCAATTTGAGCTGATGTGTGTGCATTCCTAACATTGTATTCTGAGTAAAGCCATTGCTGTTAATGTGGGTCTGAATACTGGATATTTGCATAATAAAAGATAATTACATTCATCTCTAAGAGAATGGGGTTGGGTTAATAATAGACATCAATGCCATAACAGGCCAGCAGCAAGTGTGTGAATTGGATGTTTTCAGAATCAACTCTGAAAGAGTTAACAGTGTTGCTTATTATGTAATGGATAAAAACAATCAGATTAATTAAGCAAACAGGCACCCTGCTTATGTGGCTAACATCAAGGAGTAGTATGCCAATTTATTGAATGCTCTTTTGACAGCCATCTGTTTATCCTTTGGTACATTTCATCTGAAAGGAAGATTTATATGAATTAAACAATTTAGACTACCAATAAAAGTCGCACTAGTCTATCCCTGCATGCTCTTTAGACATTTCGTGTGTAATTTTTAAACATGTATTTAAATTACTCGAACTGGAGGAGTCTTTATAGACCTCTCGCCTGCTTCCTGCTCTCGCATCTGACCTCTCTATGAGCAACTTGCTATCTGAGCTCAAGTTACCTTCACTCTGATGATAGCAAGGGTGATATCAATGTAACTCCAGAAACACCTGGATATTTACCACCTGTTTGGTTCTTTTCCATTTGGTTTCAAATCAAGTCTTGGCACCAGCTATTGGTGAGGCTGTGTCTATCACAGAACAGATCCTGACAAACAGTCTGTGAAAAATAGACAGCAGCTGGCTGACTGAGAAGGGAGTGCTGTCTCATTGCCAGCTGCTACGCCAGTCAGATCAGCAAGTATTCAGGAAGTGCCTACTCAAGGCTTGGAATCAGAAGCATTGAATATGTGTTAGTTGCACTTCCAGTTTGCCAGAGACTCTGTCATTTTCACGGCTAGTGGAGTTCCTGTTCTTTCTGCCCTGGGAGGTGATGTCAGATGACAAGTGGCAGCACATTTTTTTTTCTATGTTCTGGTCCTCACCCATTAAATATAAGTAAGCTATTGTTATCCCATGGGAGCATAGCTTGCTAACCTTACTCTTTGATGTGTACATTAATTCTTAGGTCTTATCAATCCAATGAATTCATGTGTGGGTTGTATGACAAGAAGTGCCCAAAGTTTCCTGAAGATGAGGCTGGTTCCTTTCCTCCTTGGAGTTTGGCAAGGGAGTGGTCAACAGTGCCCTAGACCTCTCTCTTGGCTGCTCATTCTGCTGGTTGTTTCTTCAGAGCAGGGTGAGATCATGGGACTATCAGGGGTTTTCTAAGTGAAAGGAGAATCTTAGCGATGGAATTTGTGACTTCTACCTGGATAAGGCAAAATGGCGTTGCAGTCTTGATGGGCTTTTCACTAGGCTGTGGTCTACACACCCCACCCTCAAGTTGGCCTTTAAATAGTGACATCATTTACTCCTGCCCTTTTGGCTGTGTTGATTTCTGAAGGTTTTGAAGCCAGAAAAGTGGCCTGTAAGATGGAGTCTGAGAAGCTAAGGTAAAGCAGGACAGCTGAACTGTCCTCAGGTCTGCTCAGCTCACTTTCTTTCCCACAGACCCTGTGATGATCTGGTTAAGGTTTCACCATGATGGTGAGGATGTCTGTCTCAGCAGACTTCAAGGAAGCAGTCACACATAGACAACAGGTGTTGTGATACTGGTAGAGTAGAGATTACTTTGATAATATCGTGTTTTCTCTGATGAGTCTCTTCGACATTTTGTTAAAATGAAAATTACCTTTCTGTTGTTTAAAAAGTTTGCCTTGTTAGAGCAAAAACTACTTTAACGTTTTCTGTCAGATAAAGTTAGAATTTTCTAGGTTTGTTTCCTGGTATTCTCATTATGAAAATTATTAGCGTTGTCACTGAGGCAGAACAGTCTTTGAGAGACTGTTCTTGCTGTTCTCTAGAATTTCTGGCTTTCTCAAAAATAAAATTTGGTTGACCTAATCCCCATCTCTGCTTCTGGCTGACAGTGCCAGGTGGCTGTTGCTCCGGTAACATTTCCCCAGAGAATACCTACACACCTCCCTAAGTCAAACCCAGATTATTTGCTACAAAGTGAGGCTATATCATGCAGCCCAGATTCTGAATCCTTTGTGAAATATTAATAGTAACACACTGTAAGAGCTAGAGACTATTAAATGGCAAATTATAGGAGTGAAGGGGGCTCTGTTTCAGTGATTGATCTCTCTGAGTCCCTGTCAGGGCTCCTGCCTGCCCTGGGCCACCACATTCCTTATGCACCAGGAATTTGAGAGCAAATTTTTTCATGCACTTTTTTGGTACTTTAAGACAGACAGACCATCTGCTGTTGCTAGATCAGAAGCTCAGACATACTGAGTTACCTGATTAAAGACACGAGGTGGACTAATTCTCAGATCTTATCTTTTGTTCCATCATTTATTTATGGTTTTCAGTAAATACTTTTGAGAATCTACTTTGAGTGAGCTTTTATTAGCAAGCTATGCTCCCTTGGAATGAAAATATTTTTCTGGTCAATTGTCTTTGATTTGTTGTATACTTTAAAACACAACATCTAAGCTTAAATACATTAAGGTATGCATTTAATTCATTCCCTTTTTCCCCAGCTAGGGGGAAAATCATTCTTGTTATGTTTATCGCTCAGTAGAACATGGTATTGTGTTTCTCACATATTAAGGCAGCTTTTAATGTCAAATGATAGAAACTAAAGGAATAATTACATTTTAAAAATGCCTACCTTCAACCTAAATTGTGTTTATTTGCCATTAGGCCTGACCTAACTTGCAGAATAAATTTAGTTCTTCACTTCTCAGATTTTACTAACATTTTCATGAAGCTCAACTTCATTTCCATGAGACTTCCTTACATTGATCTGACATCTTTTCCTCTCCTAGTATTTTTCCCACCCTTTTCTAGTTTTCTGCAACCAAGAATTTTAACTAGGACAGTATATTTCAAAGTTAAAATCCAAAAGTGTTTAATAAAGCTGAATGAAGAAATCACTATATTCACCAGTTTAGTTGGACTCTTAATTAGGAATCTTGTGCCAGTGGCTTTTGCAGAGCCTTTGGTAGCTAACACTGTTATTTAGGGCATTTGAGCAAGTAAATGCATTTTATCACCTTGCCGACAGGCTATTTGAACTGGTTTCCAGAGAATTCTGGCACTTTGAACTAATGAGCATTTTAACAGACTCAAAGAACTTATGGAAGAATGTTTATTGCACAATCTCTGGCAGAATGGGAAAATATTAGGTTTCCTTGAACATGATAAATAACTAATTTCCTAATAAATGGATAATGTCACCCTGCCATCTATGAGGGTGAATGATTACCTCCCTTAGCTGTTTAGGTGTGCAATTTCCTTTTCTGCTAATACAATTATAATAGTTTTCATAGCAATGTTCTCTACATGGTAATTTCTCATCCAAATTGATACAGTTGACATGCAGCATGATAAATCATCATTTATCTGCAACATATATACATAATACATAGAGACATATGTATATACAGGCATACATTGTTTTCTTTTAAAAAATATTCATTGAGGCTCTCCCATGTATATAATGGGAGTATGTGTTTCTTGAGGATATATAGGACATTATCCCTAATATTATTAATGTATATTTAATGACATTATTTATTGATTTTATAAAATGTTCTGCTAAAACATAGGCAGATTGTGTTTCTCCAGTTTTAGATGTCCATAATCTGTTAGGGAAAGTAGACTTGAATGAAAATTCTCATCTTCGTATCTACCATGCTTAGCATAGAAACAAGTGCATAAATGAATGAAGGGGTGAATGGAAGAAGAAATGAACTGGAGAGATTATAAACTGAAAAATTTTACATGTGAAACCTGGTAGACTCAGGGCAAAACTGACCTTGGTGTGACTAATTTAAATAATAGGTACTTTTTTTCTCCTTGTTCTTACTTGGAACATTAAAATCTTGACTCGTTTTTTCTCTCAAGTTTGATACTTGCCTTTTATAGTAAAATATACAAAATTGAGATCATTGTCTTTATCCTCTGGAGCAATCCTGGGGAATTTATTAATAAGGAAATGAAAACTTGCTTCCTTACACCATGTTTCAAAAATTTCTGTCTACCCCTCTGCTTCACAATTAAGACCAGGGACAGATGCATGGAGCTGCTGGCTGCCTTTTCTCCAGTTCAGTCCATTTTCTGCCATACATCATTTTTAAACTCCTTAAAGTGCAAAGTGTAATATCCTGCAAGTAATGGATTGCTAGAAGGTGAAAAATAACTTTGCTCCAAGCTCATTATCTTAACAAAGCCTATTGTATACCTGGAGAGAGGAAATAGTGAAATGGGAAAGTTAAGAGTCTTGGTATATAACATGGAAATCCTGTTAACTTGACGTCTAAGTGGAAAAAAAAATACAAATTGTCTCACAGATCTGCTATTGAATACAAGATTGATTATCTCACCATGGCAGCAAACAAGCCCACCATAATCAACCCAGTATTGAAGCCAGTATTTTATCCACTTGGAAATATATACGATCTCATGAGCTTCAGCTATTGGCATGGTTATGGGAAATTTTTATGTGAATTCTTTTGTTGATTCTGAAAACCTGTTGTGTGTTTTTATTGTGTTCTGTTTTTGTATATGGCCTGAGAAACAAGAGAACAGAAGAATGTTTTCCTCTAGAGAAAGAAAATAACCAAGGAAACTCAAGTACAGTAGCAAAATAAGGGAAATAAACAGATTTCTTAGGAGAGGAGTAAGGGATTAGGACACTGACCTTCTATTTTGGAAAAGATTGTTGGATTTCTAAACCCATCCTGTGCAAAATAATTCTTACTTCTGTTGGTTATTATTGCTATTGGTTTCTACTGAGTGGCCTGAAAATATCAAATTGTATCAATTTTGTGGTCTCATCCATAGTTTGAAACTAGAGGTATATGCTGTTAATATCAATACCTAATACCTATTACCTAGATTAGTTTGCTTTGGTTTCTCAAATCCAAAGTATCCAAAGTATCATTGAATATACAGCTGTGTTTAAGGAATCTTTGTTTTCTGAAGCTTTCATTATATGCTGTACTTAAGAATCTTTTAGTTTTAGTCCTAATGATTGTTTATTAAAATGTCTAAATTCAGCTTTTCAAAAATGATATTATTCTTCATGGTAAAGGGTTATCGGCAAAGATGAAGTTTATCATGGTATATATGTCATAGCAAAACGGTTTTTGAAACAGAAAAGGGATTGTAATATTTATCAAGAGAACACACCTAGCATGATTTATGGTAATATACCATTTATTAGAGTTCTAATTGAGCTATATATTGTGCCAGACATGGAAACGGTCATGTAATGCTAAGCATGGGGCAATAATCCCGAAGGACCAAACCAATCTCACTCATTTTTTTATTGTTTCAGGTTAACTGAGGGTACAAAGAATTCAGTTATAATGTTTGCATTTGTTAGGTAAAGTTCCTCTTGTAATCCTGTGCTGTCCCCAAGAGGCATGCCACACACTCTAAAATTGTGTCCATTAAGTGGGAGCACCCCAATCCTCTCCCTTCTCCCCTCTTCCTGCTCCCTTGTGCCTCCTCCCCTCACCTTGAATTGACTTGAGTTTTTCTCTTCTGTGGGTGTGTATTAGACTGTCTACTGGCTTCAGACTAGTACTGAGTACATTGGATTTTTGCTTCTCCATTCTTTACTTGTGATACTTTACTAAGAAGAATGTCTTTCAACACCAACCAGGTTAATACAAAAGATGTGAGGTCTTCATCTCTTTTAATGGCTGAATAGTATTTCATAGTATACCACAGCTTGTGAATTTGTTCATGAGTTGATGGGCATTTAGGTTGTTTTCACATCTTGGCAATTGTAAATTGAGCTGCGATAAACAATCTAGTGCAAATGTCCTTATGATAAAATACCTTTTTTCTTCTGGGTAGATGCCTAGTAATGGGATTTCAAGATCAAATGGGAGGTCTAATTTGAGTTTTTTGAGTATTCTCTATACTTCCTTCCAAAAAGGTTGTATAAGGTTGCAATCCCAACCAATCCCACTCTTACAAAAGAAATCTGTAACAGCATTTGATTTGTCTTTTCTTCAGGGAACTCAACGTGTCAGGTAGTCACTGACTGCTGTTGCCACTTTTTTTCAGATTATATTTTTCTTCAGGAGAAAAAGAATTCACCAGAGCATCTGCCAGCAAGAAGAGGGTTCCAGTTCACTAAGATTTTGCTTAGAGCTGTAAATGTTTGCAGGAGAAAGAGTGAGCTATGCAGAGATATGTCATCAAGCTTCTAGCCACAGGCCCCACTGGCCTCAATCTGCCAGCATGAATTGCACCCACTCCTCTTTGTCAATTCCAGAAAGACCAGGTTGCGGCCAACCTATCTGGTTCACCTTATAACCTGCGGAGACACCACAGGGGGTGCTCCCCATGCTAGTCACTCTGAGTTGGGATGTGACTGTTGTGCTCAGCTGAGAGAGGGGTCTGACCCATAAAGGGGCAGGTGCAGAGGGACTCACTGAATTCAGTGTCTGGGCTGCCTTTTATCTTTCTCTTAAAGAGATGAGTGAACACATTCTCATAATTGAAAAAGGCCATTGCTATTTAAAAGCTCCTTTTAAAAGTCAATTGCCTGTTTGCTAGTACAGTTGACCCTGATCCTTGAACAACATGGGTTTAAAAGCAGGTTTTCTTCTGTCTCTGCCACCTCTCAACTCCTCCTTTTCTTCCTTGTCTCCTCAGCCTAGTCAGTGTTAAGAAAAGAAGGACCTTTATGATGACCCACTTCCATTTCATGAATAGTAAATAGATTTTTTTCTTCCTTCTTCTTCTTCTTCTTTTTTTTTTTTTTTTTTTTTTTTTGAGACAGAGTCTCACTTTTTCACCCTTGGTAAAGTGCCGGGGCATCACAGCTCACAGTAACCTTAAACTCTTGGGCTTAAGCAATTCTTTTGCCTCAGCCTCCCAAGTATCTGGGATTACAGGCACCTGCCATATTTTTTCTTCCTTCTGATTTTCTTCATAACATTTTCTTTTGTCTAGCTTAATTTATTATAAGAAAACAATATAGAATACATATCCACACAAAGTATGTGTCAATTTACTCCAACATCTTCAATATACTAGAATTTAAAAAATAAGACTTTGGGGGGAAACATAGAATGACATAATTTTAATATGGAAGTAGAACAACATTTATTAAATACCGTATATACTCGAGTATAAGCCGAGTTTTTTTCAGCACAATTTGTGCCCAAAAAACTCGGCTTATACTCGAGTATATACGGTAAGAGGGGGGAGGAAGCAAAAAGCACAGAGTAAAATCTTGTTGAATCAGACATCACAGTGTAAAACATCTAGTATAAAAATGACACCGCAAGAAATTAAAACAATCAAGCAATGAGCAGGAGAAGTTATATGCCACACATTCAGAAGTTAAGGAAGAGTTTTCCAGTCTATGTAAAGAACTTCTGCCTATCAGTTGAAAAGACAAGCATACCCACCCAACTCAGGATCCCAGGAGTTTGAGGTTGCTGTGAGTTATCATACCATGGCACTATAGCCTGGGCATTAGATTGAGACTCTGTGGAAAGAATGATAGAGAGGTAGAGTGAGAGAGAGAAATAGAAAGAGAGAGAGAGAGAGGGAGAAAGGGGGAAAGAGGGAAAGGAGGAAGGAACGAAGGACGGAAGGAAGGAAGGAAGGAAGCAAGGCAGGAAGGAAACAAGGCAAGTTTCTTACACGAGCCTACTCTCATATCATCTTCCAATCTCCTGCTGCACAAAATTTTAACATTCAGGGGTTATAATAGCCCAACATTTTGTGTGACGACACAAGCATCTAACTTTTCAGATACCTTTCAACATTCTCATTCTCCGCTTCATTAACTCTGTACTAACCAAAATGCTCACTGCAATAGGGGGTTCATCTACATTGTTATTTTTTAATTTGATAAAGAAGGGAAAAATATTCCTCTTCTATATCATCATCGTAGTCATGGCCATGCTCTACAACCATCCAATACTCGTCACCTATCCCTAGGCACAGGTGATATGCATCTTCTACACATGGCTTTCTGCTGAGTCCTCATTTGTGGAGGGAGTCTTGACTTCCCCTTAGACACGTGCCACTAGGGGAAAAATAGCTCTAGGAAGACCATCTGATGTGGCCATTGGCTGACTAAAGTACTGACATAGACCTAGTTTAGAAAGATTGAGACTTAATTTTTTTGGATGATGACAGGCAGGCTTGTTGGCTTTGATAGATCAAGGGAATGCTAGTGTGGTTGACTCTCTTTCCCATCTCAGTCGTACATAGTTCTGTAAGAGCAGAATTGCAGTCTTCTTACAAACTGTCCATACTGCTCGGAATAGCAGTAAGTAGAGAAATAGGATTTTGGACATTTAAATATCTGGGGTTTATTTTACCATTTAATAGTTTCTGACTTCCAAATTTTTATAACAAAGAGGAAAATAATATCGCTGTTTCATAGAAATGAATAGACGAGGGGCAAGAGATTTGTGGGCACGTTGTGGGCGTGCCACATTGTCCCATGTTGTGATGTGCCCAGTGGCTCCATGTTGAAATACATTATTATTGTCTGTGGGCGTTGAACACCCACCATCGGGAATAATAACATTATCTCACAAAAGAGACTCATAGCTCATACTAAACTGAATAGACTTCTGATCTGCAAGCCATAATTTATATTTCAGGGGTAACCCACCATTTGCACTTTCTCTCTCCAAGTTGGTGAAATCATTCTCAGCTCAAATCCTAAAGAATGGTTCCCTACACATCTGACACTTAAACGGAGCTGTTTGTCCAGTGACAGATGCAGGCAACAGTGCATGGAATCTGGGAGCACAGACAGACAGGGAAATGTGAATCTGGCCCACTCACAGGATCCAGATTGTGTCATTTGTGTTTGGATGAGTTTGTGTGTCTGCAGCAGTCAGCCAACATACTCTCTGCGGGGACTTCTGTAGGATAATAGCAGACTGGATACTGCTGTTGTTTGATCGAAGGGCACTCAAGGAGACTTATTGTCTGTGTGTTTCCATTGGTCCCCCCCCTTCAAGGAACTGGAGGTTGAAGAGCTGTGACAACAACAAAAAAATTGCTAATAAGATTCCGTTTGAAGCTGAGTCATTATTTCTGCCTATCATTCACCCCCTTCTCAGTAGAATAAACATCCAGACAAGGAATCTTGGAATTGGAGTTTAGGGATCAGTTAAGGATAATTCTAGATGACATCAAGGACCTTAAGTGTCATATAGAATTATCTCTCGCTGATTAGAAAAATCACAGAAATCTGAGAATAAGACTATCTTTCTCAGTCTCTTTTATTTTCCTCTCTGTCTGTCTTAAACACACACACACACACACATGTGTACACACGCATTTCTCTGACCTCTGGAATGTGGTCCACTTATTAGTTCCACTTTCATCTGCTTAAATAACAAAAAAATCCAACTTTGTTCTCTGTTTGGCATGATAGTTCTTCAACTATCATAACATTTCGGTATTTTTTCCTTCTAGCTAAATAAATTTTCCCTTAATATGCACATAGCCTGATTTCATGCCTTTCCCATCCCAGTACTCACTGGATATTCTCTAGGGAGAGAAAGAAAACTCCCTATAGTTGGTGTTGTTTTAACATTTAGACTAAAAATAATAAAAGATAAAACATTTTAATATTTAGAAGTTTAAAAGAAAAATTCCACTGATACTAAAAGTGACTATGAATTGGGGATATCCTATTAAATGCCAACCAAGATTCTGCAGGCCTTTGGCCATGTCTGAACTCAGATTCAGTTTTTCCTCCTCTATCTCATGAAGCCTGAGGGACTCACCTATTTGTGGCCCCAGCTACCCCAGAGAGAGGTCTTCCTTCTTGGTCTTGAACTTAAGATCTGTCTATGAAGACCAGGCTAGCAGCTAGTGCTAATGGTCCCTCATCACTGCCAATTTGAGAATGTGAATAGTGTTAGCTATTTCCTTTAGGTGCTGTAAGACTTAAGAAGAGTTAGACACAGGCTTTCATTAAATAACTTACCATCTAGCCTGGCAGGACTAAGGCAAAGAAATAAACAGAGTACATATCGTAATGAGGCCAAATCAAAAGCTGCAAGCTATGTGATTTTCTCAAATGTTTTGCATTTTTTCGTTTGTTTTTGAGTTGATAGATGGCCCCTGCCCACTGTTTCTCTCTCATAAGGGTGCAAGATGCTCTTCAAGAACTGTTTAAACCTAAAGATGAATTTCAGATATATACTTGGCTTGGCTCCGATCTCTTGGTATAAATACTTTAGTTGATTTCACCTGGATAGGAAAAGCGCTCATTGACAAAAATCAAATTACCAGGCAATGGAAGTTTACTTTTTAAAATGAAAGATTCTTAAAACTAAACCACTTGAGGGGAATTCCTCCAATATTCTCCAGGGGTCCTCAAACTGTGGCCCACGGGTGTGATTATATTTGTTCCCATTTTGTTTTTTTACTTCAAAATAAGATATGTGCAGTGTGCATAGGAATTTGTTCACAGTTTTTTTTTTTTTAAACTATAGTCTGGCCCTCCAACGGTCTGAGGGACAGTGAATTGAACCCCTGTTTAAAAAGTTTGAGGATGCCTGTAATCTAACCTGTCTTCTTAAATTGAACTGAGCATCATGTGACCTTTCACTGATGACTTATTGTCAACATCTGAGCATCAGCCTTTGTGCTGGGCGATAATACGGCAATGCTGTCAAGTTCTACTGAAGTAGGTAAAACTCTTTTGTTATAATTGGGGATTGTGCTTCTCCAGGGTTCACTTTTTGCCTTTGTATTGGGACTTTAAATTTACTGATTTAGCACAGTTGAATGCATAAAATTCTCAGCCCTTTCCCCTGAAATGAGGTCCCTTTGTGTCTCTTTTCTGAGCAAGATTTATAGATGTTGACATAGCAAAGAACTCTCCCTAATCAGGAGAGGAACAGTATCATAGACCTTAGTAAATCACCTCCAAAATATACATTATATTTAAAGTAACATCAAGGGACTCTAGATCCAGGAGTGAAAAACTATTTAAAAGAGTAGCAGGAAGCCCACAAAGTGATTATGGACTGGTGTGAATTTCCTGTGATTTCCTTCTAGTTCACAGTAGTTGCAATCCACAGGTTTGCCGTTCAGCCGAGCAAAGCACAGGGTGATTTCCCTTTCCTTACCCAGGTTTACTCTTTTCATGGGATCCCTGCTATTTGAGTAAACTAACCAACATCTGACAACCAGAAAAAAGATGGGTTATTCTCATTAAGCCAGAAATTGCCTCAGGATTTGAAGTACCACTGTGGGAGAAAAAAAGACATTTTCATACCTTGTTTTATTTTATTTCATTTTTATTTATTTATTTATTTTGAGGCAGAGTCTCACTTTATCATCCTGGGTAGAGTGCCCTGGAATCATAGCTCACAGCACCCTCAAATTCCTGGGCTTAAGCCATCCTCTTGCCTCAGCCTCTGGAGTAGCTGGGACTACACCACACTAGCCACAACACCTAGCTAACTTTAGAGATGGGGTCTTGCTCTTGCTCAAGCTAGTCTCGAACTCCTGAGCTCAAGCAATCCACCTGCCTCAGCCTCCCTGAGTGCTGGGATTATAGGCACGAACCACCGCACCTGGCCTATGCCTTATTTTAAAAGACAGATACAAGATAGATGTTGGAAGGTCAGATGTGACCATCTGTAGTCATTCAATACGTATTCACTAAAGGTCTGTTTATGCCAGGTGCCTGGGCACACAGGTGGCCACTCAAGGGGCTGACAGATTAGAAGGGGAAGCAATCGTATAATCCCACAACTACCGTTCGGTGTGTTAAGTGCCAATTAGGCATGGAAATCGAGCTGGGAAAGCAGTGAGAAGAGGGAACTCAAGGGAAAAAAGTGTTGGGTAGGGCTGATGTACATAAGGGAAGGGATGGAATTTAAGAAAGAAACAAGATGGAATTTAAAGATGGTTTTAAAAAGATACACACATGTGGAGGAGATGTTGACCAAACTGACAACATGGGGGACGCCCCGTGGAGTCCATACACCACAAACACGATGGGGACACAGGTTCTTGGAGTGAGGTTTAGTGTGTCAGAGACTGAGTTGGTATCAAATTAAATCTCAAGATAAGAAATTTGAGGAATTTGGGGGGCCATTAAATATTTTAAATTAGCAAGGTAATTTTTTGTTTCTTTTAATTTAAAAGAGTGAAAGTGGTGTGAAAAAATAGCCCAGACGTGAAGAAACTATGAATGGAGAGTCCAAGTCAGTGTTTGCTGGATCAGGTTTAGCACAATGTGGAGGGGACACCATACAGTGGGGTAAGGCCTGCTGAGGTGGACACGTGTTCCAAGAGGCAAAGAAATAGAATTGACTGGGTTTGGTTTGGAATTGAAGGAGAAGATGGAATTTAGGATGACTACCAGTTTTCTGGTTTGTGAAAAGTCTGAAAGGGAGGATGTTGGGTTCAATATTCCAGTTAAGACACCTTTGAGATGCCCAGTTCTAATGAGCAGCTGGAAATATGCGCGCTCTCAGGAGTAAGGTTCTGACTGACCACATGGACCAAATAAGATATGAAAAGTTTACGATGGATGGTAGGGGGTGTGCCTGTGTTTGAATGCAGCTTAGATCTGACGTGTGTAAGTTTAGCGAGCACATTCCCCAGCCCCATATGTGGGATTTCTTATTCTGATGTGCATGCATCGTCCAAGTAGAATGGGAGAAATCTGTTCAAGCAGATTTGTCAAATACTGGTCATATGGCTGTTTTTCAAGTGAACAGACAAATGATGAAAACAGCCAGAGAAATCGTATGGTTGAGGTTGCTCTGGGTTGCAGAATGACTGCTGAATTGCTCACCGCTATTTCTGCACAGGAATGCACAGGTGTGGGTGTGCCCATATGTTTATTTCCATAGTGTGTTCATTCACTTCAGTTCATTTTTCATACGGCAGCAGGTCTGCACAGGACAGGAGCAAAGCCGGGACAGCTTGTCCCACCCTATAGAGGCTACATTGGTACCATTCTGAGTCCCAGCTAATTGTTTTGGCTCCCATTATTTGGACTGCCCTGCCAAGTGACCACTTAGAACTAAAATGACCGATTTTCCCTGGTACAGCTAGTTCCTTAACTCTTTTGAAATTTTCTTTTTTAAAACTTCCCCAGCTCTATTTGTTGGAAGAAAAGGAATTCTGCTTTCTTACCATTTTCCCTTTGACTTGTCCGGGTTTTTTAGTTTTCATAAAGTCTGATCCAGCTGTTCTTGGGTAAAACACACATATACAACAAACAATTGGTCACCCCCTTCTCAGGAAGGACCAGGGGTTAGGGTACTCATGCTAGTAGAGCTTAATATTTACAGAATCTCCTAACAAGGGTGTCTGGTTTTACTGTATCATCGGTATCTTTAAATGAGGAGGATCTGAAAAAACAAAAAGCAGAGGCAGAGCTTGGTAAAGCCCGAGAAACAAAGCCCACACCTGCTCACACCTCCGCCTGCCCTTTCTGAACATGCAATCACGACCAGCATTGTCAGTTGAAACGCAGAATTCACACGGGGGAAATGCTGGCGGCATGTTTTTGTTTGCAGGCAAAGTAATCGCTGTGTTCATCAGGCTTTCTGAGGCACAGTGTTCTTTCTCCCCCCAAACAAAAATGTCAGAACTGTGACGGCCCAGTTCATCTATTTAAGAGAACAAGCCACAGACTGGAGAAGGAAATCAGCATTCCAGTCACAGACCGCGAGCAGTTTATTCCGGAGTTCATTCTGAGGAGGTAATGACTAGGAAAATGACAAAGAAAACTGTTACTGACCATTAGTGAGCAATCACTCTGTCATATTACTGAGATAATTTAGATAAATGCGGGGTTTTGCTGTCTCCTAGGGAGACAGCTTGCTGACGTCTTTGGTAATGGCAGCCTACTTAAAGGTTGCTTTCTGACAAATGTATTTTTTTCATCACGCAGATGTAAAAGAGTCCTGTCTATGCCTGCCTGTTGGATGCAGTAATAGCTCTTTGTAGAAGTTTTTCTTTTTTAATCTGTCAGTTCCCTGTGTTGGATGCCCAGGGACACAGGCTGAAATGCCCCTGTGAAGACTTTTCAGCCATTGTGAAAAGCAGTGTTTGGAAACATAAGGTGCTTAATAAATGAATGCACACCACATTTTTATTCAATTGACTGCTAGTATTTTAGCAGCTGCTAATTATATACTGCTGATATTTGGAGGCTCTCGACAGATTTCTCTGTTCCCTCTGGCTGATCTGGGTTTTGGAGAATGGACTTTGCCCCACCCTAACATGAGCAGGATTTTGGCTGTCATGTTTTAAGGAAAATTATCAAATCAAGTCCAGATATGGAGGCCGATAACGGTTTTCAAGAAGATTAAATTTACCCACTGGTGTTTGCAAACTATTTTATCTTAGATATCATCTTTGATATTACTCTCAGGGGCCATCTGAGTCATTGAGTGCCAAGAGAAATATAGCAGCCCCTATGCTCATTTGCAGAATGAATCTAAGATGTGTAAACTCTAAGAAAATTTTACCTACATCCTACTGCTCAAGCTGCTGCAGAAACATCTTGGAATCTAGCATTTGAAGTCAGATGAAGAAGAGCAGAGTAGGGTAGCTGGGGATCCAGCCTGGAAGCCAGGCTGCAGGGGACTCAAACCCAGCCACTGCCATGCTGATCACAGGGGAAAGTTTCTAAAATTGGGTTTGCCCACATGTAAAAAGGGGTGAAAATTGCATCTAATTTTGGGGATTGTTGTGAGGGTGACGTCAGATCAGGCATATCGAGCTGCGATGATAATGATGATGATGATAATGATTTCAGTGACCCAAACCCCACGTGGAAATCACCAAAGGCGGTTTTACTTTGATGCAGTGTTTTGAGGGTAACAAACAGGCTTCCTCTTTCTTGCTTGTCGTCCAGGAAGGAAAGAGCTACATAGAAATTCTAATTATTAGCTTTCCTCTTCATTGACCATTTTGCTTTTTACTTATCTTCCACCTACAGCATGCACATTCATTCCTTGCACACAGTAAGTGCTGTTTCTTGTTCAACGCAGCCAATTCATTGCAACTCTTGCTCAAGTGAGTGGCTGTTCCTACCTGATGACCGGGCAGGGAGTCTGGGCCTGCAGTGGAGCCTGCACCTGAGCAGAGGGGACATCAGGCCAGCTGTTCATTTAGGGACATCCAGTTCCCTGCATGGTGCGCTCAATCACCATCAAGAGAAGTAGCTTTGCAGGGATTCCCAAATCCCAGCTCTCAAAAACTCTTAGCAAAATAAAATGGAGAGAATTCCTATGAGTCTGGCATGTTCTAAGTGGAGGGTTCATTTACCTAGAAAAAAAATTTTTTTTGAGACAGAGTCTCACTTTGTCACCGTTGGTAGAGTGTCATGGCATCATAACTCACAGCAACCTCAAACTCTTGGGCTCAAGCCATCCTCTTGCATCAGTTTTTCATTTTTAGTAGAGATGGGGATCTCACTCTTGCCCAGGCTGGTCTTGAACTTGTGAGCTAAAGTGATCTGCCCACCTTGGCCTCCCAGAGTGCTAGGATGACAGCTGTGAGCCACCTAACCACCTCATTCTTTTTAGGCATAACATCTGATGATATATTTTGAAGATTTTATACATATTCTTAAAAGTTGAATCTTTTTAATCCTAAATAAACAGATGGCCTACTGGTTTGAATTCAAGGAGCGATAAATTTTTACCTTTGTAACACCTACTGCAGAATTGGCTCACCCTGGTAGCACATTAGAATCACCTGGAAAGTTTGTTTGTTTGCTCTGTTTATTTTTAGTTTTTTGAAATGCTGATTCTTGGGTTCCTTCCTGGGCTGCTTACATCAGAATCTCTAAGGGATGAGTGTTGGCCTTAGTAGGCTGTGAAAGCTTCTCATGGGATCTTAATTTATTACCAGGGCTGAGAACCACAGATTCATAACAATTTCCAGCTTTGTCTCAACTGTGTTAGGTCCAGAAGTTAATTTTTATGAAAAAGATAAAATCACAGTGTAATAAAATAAACAAGTGATTACACAAGTATTCTTTATGAATAGCAACACTGCCAAAATTGAACTAATGACCTGCATAGTAACAACTGAAATATTGCTCTCTGAACTGATGTATGAAAGTCTTCATTCAATATATAAAGGGCTCGGAACCCCCAAAGGGCTCCCATCTCTCTCAGGGTAAAAGCCAAGATTCCTGCAATGATCCACAAGATCTATGCCCTCTTCCCTTTACATCTCTGATGTCACCTCTTCCTCTCCTCTGCATTGTTTCCTCTACAAGAGTCGACCTGCCTCCTTTCTCTCTGGAACCTGCCAGGGTGTCCCTGGCTTGTGACCTTTGTATTAACCATTCTGCTCTGCTGAAATGCTCTACTCTAGACACCCAACTACTTAAGGCCCTCACATCGTCCTTCCAGCCTTTTATTCAGGTGACAGCTTTGTAAAAATATGTCCCCTGAGCATATATTTAAAGCTCGATACCCATGCCCCACACATGTCCATGGCATTCCTAAACCCTATCTTTCTACTTTATTTTTTTCCCCTGTAGCATTTCTCAGCTTACAACACACTCTAGAATTGATTCCATTATCATGTTTATTTTTAGCTGCTCAAAGATGTATGTTCCACAAAGATAAGAATCTTTGTTCCATGAGGATCTTTGGCTGTTCCACCAATATATCCCACCTGGCGTATAGCACACCACTGTGAAATGAATGAATGAAAGGCCTGGCTGGCCTTCTGATATGTGAATCCTGCCGGATTCCCCAGTAAAACCTGTGGCATGCTCTGTAATAATTTCAGCTTCCAGATGTGTGCCTTCCTGAAGACAAGCCTTAGCCTATAGCCACTTTGATTCTATTTTTGCTATTTCATTGCTGATGTATGGATTTTTTTCTTAAAAAAAACTAATAGCTCTAAAATTTTTGAAGATCTTCCATAATATCCTAGTTGCTTAATTATACTGGGTGTTTTATCTTAGATCATGTTCTTTGCAGAATAGAGAAACTTTCGTCAAACAGAAATCTTTTAACTACAGGGTGTCCCAAAAGTCATCTCTAAACTCACCATACATAGGGAAAATGGGAAATTGCCACTACATGTACCTTTATTCACAAAATATTCATTAAGTCCCATTTGTGTTTTTTTTTTGTTGTTGTTGTTGTTGTCGCAATTGCTACTGAAGTCTTCTTCATAAAATCTTTCCCCAGGCCGATAACTTCAAGTGTTTTCCCCACACTTTTCTTTGAGGATTTTTGTTGTTTCATGCCTTAGATTTAGATCTTTTATCCATCTTGAATCAATTTTAGTGAGTGGAGAAAGGTGAGGGTCCAGTTTCAGTCTTTTACATGTGGTTATCCAGTTCTCCCAGCACTGTTTATTGAATAGGAATTCCTTGCTGTACAGCTAAGGACTCAACAACCAAAGCAAATAGACAACCATCAGAATGGGAAAAGATATTTGCATATCATGAATTGGACAAAAGCTTGATAACTAAGATCTACAGAGAACTCAAATTAATCAACATTAAAAGAGCCAACAATCCCTTATATCAATGGGCGAGAGAGAGAAATAGAACCTTCTCTGATGAAGAAAGACAAATGGCTAGGAAACATATGAAAAAGTGCTTATCATTCCTAATAATCAGAGAAATGCAAATCAAAACCACCCTGAGATATCCTAACCCCACTGAGAATGGCCCACATCACAAAATCTCAAAGCTGCAGATGCTGGCATGGATGTGGAGAGAAGGGAACACTTCTACACTGCTGGTGGGACTGCTAACTAATACAAACTTTTTGGAAGGAAGGATGAAGAATCCTCAAAGAACTGGACTGCGCATTTGATCCTGCAATCCCATTACTGGGCATCTACCCAGAAGAAAGAAAATCATTTTATCATAAGGAAATTTGTACTAGGTTGTTAATTGCACATTTTTACAATTGCCAAACTGTGGAAACAACCTAAATGCCCACCAATCCAGGAATGGGTTAACAAGCTATGGTGTATGTATACCATGGAATACTATTCATCCACTAAAAAAGATAGAGACTTTACATCTTCTGTATTAACCTGGACGGACTTGAAACACATTCTTCTTAGTAAAGCATCACAGAATGGAGAAGCAAGAATCTATTGTACTCAATTCTGATATGAGGACAATTGATGACCTAGCACATGGTAAGAGGTAGAGGAAGGGGGAAGAGGAAAAAGGGAAGGAGGAAGAGGAATGTGGAGTTACAGTGTGCGACCCATCTCTTGGGGGCAGGACACAATTGTAAGAGGGACCGTACCTAACAAATACAATCAGTGTAACCTGACTCATTGCACTGTCAACGAATACCCAACAATAAAAATAAATTAAATAAAAAATAAATGAATAAAGGCCTCTCTCTCTCAAAAACAAAACAAAACATTCATTACCAAATTTTACAAAGTATTTACAAAATATTCTCTACATGTTGGCCACCTCTTTGTAAAATTTTGTAATGAGTATTTTGCAAATATTTCCTTATCTACTCCCACTGCTTCACTTGACTAGCCTAAAAAACTATTTTGCAGGCTTGGCGCCATAGCTCGGTGAGTAGGGCTCAAGCCACATGCACCGAGGCTGGCCCAGGCCAGCTAAACAACAATGACAACTGCAACAAAAAATAGCCAGGCGTTGTGGCGGGCACCTGTGGTCCCAGCTACTTGGGAGGCTGAGGCAAGAGAATCGCTTAAGCCCAGGAGTTGGAGGTTGCTGTGAGCTGTGATGTCACCATACTCTACTGAGGGCGACATACTGAGACTCTGTCTCAAAAAACTAAAAATATATATTTTGTAAATGAAAATACATGTAGCAACAATTTCCTTTTTCCCTATACATGGTGACCTTAGGGGTGACTTTTGGGATGCTCAGTATTAACTAACCCAGAGAATAGAACTGATGACTGGATAGTACCTTTGATTTTCCTTTGCAGCTCTCAAGTTGACATTAGTCACTGGGCAATTTCCTATCAGAAGATTTATTTCTTAACCTGATTTTAACAAGAGTGAGAAACGTTATGGAGATAGATAAACCTAAGTTAATGTTCAGTAACTTGGAATTCATAGCTTTTGCCTCCCTTCATGTTTCTAACCCACACTCATCTCAAGAAAATTGCTTCATAGAAACCTCTGGTTTAAAATAGCAAAATCTGTCCTCTCACATAAACAAAGAGTGTTATATTTTGCTAATTTTTGTCTTTCTCAAGCATCAGGGTAAGGGCTGATCCTAAGAGACTACACTGATGGCGGCAATGCTAATCGGATCTTACTGGGCTTTTCCAGTTTAGATACGTGGTTTAGGAGCAAAAAGCGTCCTCCAAACCTGTCTTAGCATTGAGTAAGGAAGGCGGAAATTACAGTCACACGTGCCCGGCTTTCCCTCCCAGTAATCTTCCTGCTTCCCGGGTTTGACACATTATAGAGTAACCTTTTAGTGAAATTACAAAGCTTTTGTGTTGCTCTCTCTCGTCTGTGGCTAGCTGGGTAAAGAAGAAAATTAGATGCAACCACAAAGCACTGGCTTTCTAGTCTGCGTTTTTTTCTCCTTTGACATAGCTGTGTTTGCCCGTATCTTCTTTTCTTTCATCCGGCTCCTTATTTGCCAGAAGTGGCCATTCAGGTCTTGGGAGGGAAGGAGGAAGAACAAGAAGAAAATACCCTTATTAAGGCCATGAAAATTGAAACTGGAGAATGAATACGTGTTAGCATTATCCGTACAATAGTTCCCGGAAGGTTCTGTTTCCTGACTGACTCAGAATAGCAGAGTGGAATAATACAAGAAAAAGAGGTCACACAGTGCGTCTCTCGGACTCTGGCACACAAGTGAACCGCGAGTGCCTTCAGCTGTCACTTTAGCATGTGAAGGGAGCGGGGACCTGACTCTGTAGACTGCCAAGTGAACCTGACACTTACAAATTAATATGTGCCCATGTGGGGGAGGCCCCCTCCATGGGAGGAAGGAAGTCATTGGAACCAGCTCTTCCAGTGCCATCCGGAGATCTTTCTAATTCTGAGGGAATTTTGACATGTGGATGACGATGGGTTTTGCTGTTTTCCCATTTCTGCTTTAGGAAGCCCCCTGGCCACCTCAGTGGGGCTGTTCAATCTATGTCAGAGTGGGACCCTGCTTAAAAAATGAGGTTCTGGATGTTGTGCCTGTCTGTCCCTTAGGTTATCCTTAATGCTGGAAACCAGCCTTCCTGGTGCTCTATCTCATGCTGTCACTGCCTCTCCAGTCACATCCTTGTTCCACACTAGATCTATAAACAAAGCTTTAAGAGCGTCTGTCCTGGACGAAGCTTCTCCTCAACACTTCAAAGATGGACTGGTACTTTCTATCTCCACTTATGACCCCCATGTCTGATCCAGTCACACTGATACCTCACAATGATGGATTTGGGGGGCAGTAACAGATACAGCCACTGTGAAAGTCATTAATTCAAGGTGATAGGAAGATGAGGCACCTGGATTGTCTCACCTCTGGCTGGATGCAATTTCAGGTTTCTAGAGCTGCCTTGTCTCAAAACCCCAAAAGATATTTAGGTCATATACTATTTACTGCAGGAAGGGAATAATAAAGGGCTATTCTAATTTTATTGATTCAGAGTTGAGAAAATGAGGCTTGGAGAGATGAAATAACTTTCCCAGCCACTAGGTTGTGTGTCTCAGAGTAAGGTGAGAGCCCAAGTGTTTGAAGCCTTTGTTTTGTTTTCTTCTCAAGGAATCATGAAAACCCTTGGCCTGTCCCATCCTATTAGAGGATCAACTTCATTACCATGCATGGGGTGCTCCCAGCTTGGGCCTGACAGACTCACCTGGCTGTGTCCCCAAAGTCTAGTAGCATGACACAGCCAAGAATTTCTTTGCACAAGAAACCCATAAGTTTTGCAAAATGACTCATCTAAAGAGAAGTGAATTAAAACTCCACAGTAGGGCTTAAGTTCAAAGGCAGAAGGTGACTTTTCTGTCAATCATTGCCCATTTTTCAACTCAATTTCTATTGATTCATTCTTGAGGCCAACAGTGGCAAGTGTATTTTTATAAGAATTTACTTAATAGCCCAAACCAAGGAACAGATGTCTCCCGACCTTAACCCATAAGTCACTGGGTTGATAAAAGGTTGATACAAACCAATAGCCCCAGATAGGAGGCAGCACTATCCATTCTTTGCATCCTACTTTACATGATGCCACTGCCTGGAATTGTGCAGTGCACAACCTGTGCAGCCAGACGCAGAGGTCTTTGTCTAGAAAGTTCAATTTTATCCACTGGGGGACTAAGAGACAGTGATGGAAGAGAAAAGACCAAACTTGATTGAGTCATTAATAACTGAGAAATCTTAAGCAAGTTATTTCACCTTTCTGGGCTCAGTTTCTGCATCTGTATAATGGACAGATTAGTAATCGGTTCTCTGGGGTTAAAATTACATGACTGGTTGTAGTCTTCTATGCCTTTTGTCCTTGTCAAGGGAGAAATAGCTCTGTCCAGGGAACCAGCCTCTTGGGCAGGCCCATTGGAGAACTTTTGTGTACACTCTGTGGACCATTTCTCAGGAAGAAATCTCCAGGAATGGGCAGCATTTTGCAGATAAGCCAGACTTGCCAGAGCAACAGTTCAGCCTCAGCACCTCACAATAGACTTTTGATTAGCACCCTCAGAATCACGAGCAGGGGTTCAGTCAGCTGTGCCTCCTAAATACAGCCCTGGTCGTGCCTGCACCTGGCTAGGAACTCTTCCCCTTGACTTCAGAGAAGTGACTTCAGGCAGGAGATGAGCCCAGGGAGCTGTGTGGTTGATCACGGCGGGCATCTGGAATCGGGAAATAGCACATGAACAGACTTCTCTGGTTTTTAGTTCTCTGCCCTGCTGTCAGATGGTGTGTTCAACCTAGTGTTGCAACAGGACGGCTGCCACAAAAGGGGTACACGGTGACCCCTCCAGTGTGCACACCCATTCCCAGTGGACGGTGAATTGTGGTCACAGGAATGTCTCTTCGGAGGTTAAGATGAGAAAGAAGACTGTGTGCGTCCTTTCATTCAACCAAAAGATTCTTTGCCTATTGCCACGTAAAATGTTCTAGAATATAAGGATGACAGAAAGCTTCCATGTTCTTTGTTATGAAGCCAGAATAACAGCAATTAAAAATCAGACAAAGGTATGCAAAGAGAAAAACTCAAAACATTTATCTCACTTATGACTCTATATCAAAAGGGGAAGCTTAAATAAAATAATATTTTTTATGAGTATTTTTTAAGTTTTTTCAAAGTAATATAGGGGTACAATTTTTAGGTTACATTGTTCTCACTTCCGGGGTAAAGTCGCATTTGTAGAAGAGCCCCTCACCCAAGGGGCATGTTATACACCCCCACAATGTGCACATTAGGTGAGATCCTGCCTCATGCCCTCCCCCTTTCTCCCAAATGTCTCCCCCCTCCTCCTTCCTGCTTCCCTCTACTCCAGAACTGGACTATATTAGTATTTGATTGTTTTTATGAGCATGCAATTGTTTATATATTGATTTCACGTTAGTATGGAGTACATTGGGTATTTATTTTTCTATTCATGAGATACTTTACTAAGAAGAATGTATTTGAACTCCATCCAGATAAATGTAAAAGATGTAAAGTCTCCATGTTTTTTAATGACTGAATAATATTCCATGGTATACACATACCACAGTATGTTGATCCATTCGTGAGCTGATGGACACTTAAGTTGCTCCCACAACTTGGCAATTATTAATTGAGCCCCAATAAGCATTCTAGTATAAATGTCTTTGTCGTTAAATGAGTTTTGTTCTTCTGGGTAGATACCTAGTAATGGGATTGTGGGGTGAAATGGAAGTTCTACTTTTAGATATTTGAGGATTCTCCATACCTCTCTTCAAAAAGGCTGTATTGGTTTGTGATCCTACCAGCAGTGTAGAAGTATTCCCTTCTCTCCACATAAATAAAGTAATCTTAAATAGAATTTATCAGCAGTAAACTAAAAGATTAGTATCCAAGGACAAATAGGGTTTAGTATAGAGATTGAGCCTTGTGTGAATGTTGACTCAGCCATTTAATGGCAGGAAGATATTGGACAAGCTATTAAGCCTTTCTGTGCCTCTATTTTCTTATCTGTGAAATGGGAATAATTATAGCACTTTCTTGTTCCAATTGTTGTCTGGATTAAATTAGTTAATATATCAAATAGTTCTGACACAAACTAAGTCAGCTTTTATTTTTGTCACTAATTTTCTAGGGATAAAAGGTATGAGGCAGAGGTCTAACATTTTTTCCTAAATAAAGTAACCATTTGAGCATGTTCATTAAATAATGGCTTATTCTTGTCAACCAAATTTTAAATATCAGGGTCCTTCCTGGACTTTCTGTCCTGTCATACTTATTTTAAACTCTATTCTTAAACCAGCAATATACTGTTTAAGTTATATTTTAAAATATGTTTTTATAATATGTGCAATTTCTCCCTACTACCACCTTATTTATCCTAAATTGTTTTGGTAATTTTCCCTTGTTATTTTTTCTGATAATACCAAAAGAAAAACTGTAAGCCAATTTCAATTATGAATGCCAATGTAAAAAAAAACTTAAATAATAGGAAACACCTATTAAGTGTTACGATTTCTTCAGACTTGAACATTATTTTAATGACATTTGATATTTTTACTATATTCCAGGGACATTGATATTTTGACACTCAGTAGATTTTAAATTTTCTTATAGTACCTCTTCTACCTTTATTGTTAAATGTACTTATTATTTGCTCATAATGTAATGGTTGTGTCCTTCGGTTGTTTCCCTGTTAAGAGTATTAACTTTGCATTGAGATACATTTGGTAAGTTATTTGCTAAAACTTAGCTTAATGAAACAATTTTAATATCAAGCACAGAAGTTATGTTTCCATATGTCTTTTCATTGTGCTATGATTTTTTCTTTTTACTTATTTATGAAATGAAATATGATCCTGGAATCCTGAGAACGTCTGAGAATGAGCAAGATTAATACATGTTTACCTTGGAAATTTCTGCATTGATGATAATATAGATGATCGAATTTTAAATATGTTTGTGCTGGCTTTATCAGATTTGGAATTGACTGTTCTGATAGAATCGTAAATGAATTTTTTAAAAGATTCCCCCTCTCTCTTTCCCTCCTCTGGATCACTTTGTGTGGTATAGAATGGTTAGCATTAAGAATGGAGTGGTAAATTATATGGAGCCAGAGCCTTTGGGAGATAATTTTATTGACAATATTTTGAATTTCCTCTGATTCCACTGGTCTATGAAGATTAGCTATTTTATGAGTTAATGTTGGTACTTCATTTTGGGGGGAAATTTTTAAGTGTTATTTTCCATTTATTATATCACATAATTTTCTATATAATATTTGATCATCATAATCTCCATTCTATCTTCTATGACATTACCTGGGTTCCGCGTTTACTATATTTGCATTCTTTCTTTCTTTAATGGAACTAACATGTCTATCACACTCTTCTACAAATGAGAATTTTTAAAAATCTTCATACGTTTTTATTGTCTATTTTCCCATGATCTGCTTTTATGTCAATTTTTCATCTTCCCCACTTATGTTTTTGTTATTTCTCTAGCTTTTTCATGTAAATGCTTCATTTTGAAAAATCTCTTATTTAACAGTATAAAACGTTTAACCCAAGGGATTTTTCCTCAGTCATGACGTGGGCTTGACTTGTTACGTTCTTGCTGCTACTTTCTTAAACCCCACAATTATGCTTAGATGTTTTTTGACCTTTGAGTTACATAAGCAAGCATTTTGCTTTGTTTTTATCTCAATTATCAAAAACTATTACTGAAACACAACTTGGGTTTGAAGCCGATGTAGTCATTTTGTCTATTGGTAAGCAGGTGAGTAAGTGGAGAAAACAGTTCTAAGGAGACACTTAAATGAAATTAGAAATTTACATTAAAAACAAATCCCCAAGGGTCTCTGATTTAGTGGAACCACAGATCAGACTGTTATTTAAGACCTATTGTACTAAACCATCACCTCTTATGTAGAGTAAACTAAGACATTGAATTCTCTCCCCTTCTCCTCACCCCTACTCCGTCTCTCTACCCCTGAATACCACACTCAAAATTAAATATTTCTTCGTGTTAATAAATGCAGGCAATGACTACCATTTACTAAAGTCTTGGCTTTTATAGAGGTCAGACAACATAGAATGACACAGAGAAAGTAAGTGGTAAACTCCAGATTAAACACCAGAAGTAGGGCTGGGCCTGATGGCTCATGCCTGTAATCCTAACACTATGGGAGGCCGAGGCAGGTGGATTGCTTGAACTCAGGAGTTGGGGACTAGCCTGAGCAAGAGTGAGACCCCGTCTCTACTAAAAATAGAAAAGCAAATTAGCCAAGCATCGTGGTGGGCACCTGTAGTCCCAGCTCCCTGGAAGGCCAAGGCAGGAGGATTGCCACACCCAGGAGTTTGAGGTTGCTGTGAGCTAGGCTGAGGCCATAGCATTCTGACCTGGACAACAGAGTGAGACTCTATCTCAAAAACAAAAACCAACAAAAATGGCAACAAAATATCCTGAAACAGATTAAGCTGACTCTCAAAACCAATACTTTGCAGAATGACTTAGAAGCTTCCTTTGGACTCTGAGATGTTAATGCTTATTCCCTAGAAGGCCATGTCTAGTAGGTAAAATGTCTAGTCATGGAAACATCTGTGCTGTGCAGATTAAACTAAATATTCTGTACTTGCTGTTCAGACTTTTGTAACAACCACAAGATCTAGGGAAGAACAACTACTAACTTGATTATTTGCACATGACAGACCAAGTAGGGAAAAACCAGCATTTTTATGATCGTGAAAATAGATGCACATCAAAGACTTTTAAAAATAATCTCTGACTCATGTCTTTCAAAATCCTCTCCCTATATCTAGCTGCATTGCGGTACAAGTTGACAGTCATTTTTGCATTTTCCATGACATTTTCCTTGAATAATAACAGTGATACAAATCTTACTTATATAAGCAAAATCATTTCTATTATAACTTGTGCTATAACAGTCTACCAGCCAGTGAATTTGAACTAGAATATTAACTAAACCTTTTCTTTCTTCATCCCCTACAAATACAGCCTACCTCAAAGGAAACAATTAGCCATGGGACTTGCTACTTGAATTCTCGCCTCATGATATATTTGTTTTGCAGAAAAACCCTTTACATAACAGTCAATAAATTCACCGCCTGGTGAATATCGAGAATATTTTACCAATTGGGTTAAAAGCAATAATTAATGATTATAAAGAATTAGATATTAACAACACGATGTTAGAAGTTAACCCCTTGGAACATGGCTTGGATTCTGCTGATTCCACGATTTGTTTTTATTTCCCTGATCAGTACCCAGTTTGTGTTTGTGTGTGTGTGTGTGTACACACAACAAGCCTTCTGCAGATTTTCATTCAGAAAAGTCAATATCCAAGGGCATATTTTAAATTAATCAAACCTGCTTCTGAGAGATAAGCTAAATTAGTTCTTTAAAAGGAGAATGTGAAATGCAAACTTGGAAATTCATTATATTCAGCTTCCAGAAATAGCCTTACATAACCTCAAAGTGGATTTCAGTGATGACTAAAACTCAGCTTCACATTTGAGGCTGGAATAAAATCTCTTAAAAGAATATGCATCATTATTTTCTATAGTCATGGGTCGCATTCAATTTAAATTTCACTTGATAAATAAGGAATTAGTCTCATTTCAGACTCTGAAGAGTCAGATTGTTTTATGCATTTGCATCCTAATTTAAATTATGAGAATGGAATTCTGTCAAGTCAATAAATAGTTAAGCACCTTCGTGCACTATGGATGTAGAAAAAGAGCATGAGATAAAGTTTGTCTACTCAAGTAGCAGAGTCTTGCTGAGAAAAAGTCTTAGACACATGGAAACAGAAATCTGCAAAAGTTAGATGGCAAACATTCGAAACTCTGTGTTTCCAAGAGCTTTGATATGCCTTTTCAGTCTCTCAGTTCCTGACTTGGCTCTGCTCCCTAGTTTAATCACAGCCTGAAGCCCAGTTCTTTCCCATCTAACTGCAGCCTATATACATTTTAGCAGGGCACAATTATAAGAGGGACTTCACCTAACAAATGCAAACAGTGTAACCTATTCTTTGTACCCTCTATGAACCTGCCTAAAAGAACAACAACAAAAGTCTACACATTAGCAACCAAAAAAAAAAAAAAAAAAAGGTACTCAAAAAATAGCTAAATAAATATATTTTAGATCACTGATTTTCAATGGGTGTGCAGGGAGAGGAAATTAGGTGTGCTGTGAAAATTTTTAAAGATCATTAATTAAAGTATTATTGAAAGAAATTCAATATACTGTATGTATAGTCTTTACTCTTTATTATTATTATTATTATTTATTATTATTTTTGCAGTTTTGGCCAGGGCTGGGTTTGAACCTCCAGTATAATACCGGCACCCTACTTCTTTGAGCCACAGGCACTGCCCTACTCTTTTTTTTTTTTTTTTTTTAATCAACATAGTTTAAGTGTGTTGCAGAAGTTTATCTATAGGTTGAAATGTGCCATGAGATAAAAAAGACTAAAAACCACTGCTTTAGATGGAAGACCTTCTCTTTGCTGGATGGGAGATTACCCTTACCCCATGGTTTAAGAGTAGTTTTTATAAAAGATTAGCTCATACCCGTTTAAGGGCCTATACAAAAAGAAGAGTTTCAGGGAGTGCCTGTGGCTCAGTGGGTAGGGCACTGGCCCCATATACAGAGGGTGGCGGGTTCGAACCTAGCCCCAGCCAAACTGCAACAAAAAAATAGACAGGCATTGTGGCGGGTGTCTGTAGTCTCAGCTACTCTGGAGGCTGAGGCAAGAGAATCTCCTAAGCCCAGGAGTTGGAGGTTGCTGTGAGCTGTGATGTGACAGCACTCTACTGAGGGCAATAAAGTGAGGCTCTGTCTTTTAAAAAAAAAGAGTTTCAGTGGAAACAAGAAAGTTATTGGGAGTCATTTCGCTTTGTGACAAGTTCCCCTCTGAAAATACTCTAAAATCTTTAAATATCACTTCACTTCTTAACCAACAAGAACATGAAGGTTTCTAGATTGTAGCTTCCTTGAAGGAAAATAAATTTCATTTTGGTTATCTCAGTCCCCTTCAAAGCATTTAGTGGGCTGGACATTTAATAGTACCTGTTTGCTTGATTAAAAAAATAAAAGGATGAATGAGTGAATTATGTATTTTCTTTATAACAATGTCAAAATACAAGATTAATTATAAGTTTAGATAAAGTGTCTTCTGATTCTTCTAAACAAGCAAAAGTCTGAATTGAAAACAATCTGTAAGTTATTTTCAAAAATTGTTATTGATAGGAGTTACAGACCATACACCAAAAAAAATGTTAAATACTAGAGCAACAATGATGGAAGACTGCTGGATTCTTTTGGCTTCATACATATAAACATGGGGATTTAAAATGTTTGCATATGTAGTAAAGGAAGATTATTCCAAATGGTGGAAAAAAAAAATCACCTGCTTTAAGTCGGAAAAAGGTTATTACTTCTGTTCTTCCCCTGATTTACAGGTGGTATCACTGTTACTGAAGTTTTCATTTCTAGAGTTGCAATCTCTCATCTATTACATTTATAGTCAACAATTAAATAGACGTTCTCATAAAAATAAATTGCTGAAATACTCCTGGTAAATTTCGATATTCTCACTCTTGAATAATAACCATCATCCCTGATCAGAGAGCCGTGTCCCTCAAAACGGAAATGACTTTTCAGAATCTGAAATGAGACTATCTTCTTGTTTATCGAGTGAGATTTAAAGATCAATTAATAGTTGCAAGTACATATGGAATCCCAATGCAATGAGTACAGATAATCTCTTCTTGATCAGACGATATGTCAAAAACTAATTTTTCGGTCGCTGCGTTCCCAGCAGCTAGTGTGATCTTCCCGTACACAATCAGAATGGTCCTCGCAGGTAAAAACCCTGGCCAGCTCCACTGTGGCGGATCTGGTACCACGGGCAGAAATTACAAGCAATTGCCTACCTGAAAGCCTGGTCATTCTGAAAGAGTGTCATTACAGGAATGATTTTCACAGAGGTTGCTATGGTTTCTCGGCTGCACTTTGTCCTCTTTCTATAGCTGGATGATTTTAGTTAATCAATGGCAAGTCACAATGTAATCATTTTCTCTTCAGAGAAAACAGGGGAAAAGAACAGGCCTTGTACAATGTCATTGCTGACTTTTTTTTTTTTTTTTTTTTTTTGACAAAGGGAAGACATATTCTTATTCTAAATGCAGAACAGAAAAGGAAATTTGGGAGAAAATTGAAATCCCTTTCCAATCCAGGCTAGCCTTTTGAGAACTATCAGAAAGGCTATTTGTCAAAATGATCTTCCTAGAATTTTTTTTTTTTTAACTAGGATATTCATCCAAGAAGGGTGTGAGAAAAAACAACCCTTGCACACAAAGAATCTTGGAATTTTCTTATTAATTCTTCAGAATGTCTGGGTGTTGAGAAATCAGAGTGAGGGATTAATATTGCTCTACCTGAAGGCAATCACCGTTATAGGCTGCAGAGTTTGATGACTGAATTTACAAGGAGGAAATTTAGTAAAGAAGAAAATGCCTTTATTTCATATAGTGTGTAGCACATATAAAATAAGGGGAAAAATGCTTTTAAGAAGACCAGAGAAAATATACAATCATTGCTAGCAAAACCACAGAAGCAGTTTAGGAGATCGCTCAGAAATCTGAATATTCATGATTGACACCAAGAAGGAAGGGAAGTCTTCTGTCTTTGTGAAATTTTGCTTTTGTATGTAGAAATGGTGAACCTACAAATAATTCAGAAAATCTTAGATGACTGATTTAGAAACAAACAAATAAAATCAGTCAATTTCCTTTAGAAATTTTGTAAGCTCTGCTCAAGGCCAGAGTTCAGTAGCTTTTGTACAGACAAGTCACATCACTTCCAACTGTTTGGGTTTGAAAGCCTGTGTCTCATTCCTTCTGTATGATTTTAGTTCATATTGGAAAACAAATTCAGATGGAGGCAGCTCTCTATAACAGGGCTGAGTTTCTTGCCCATGTGAAGAGAAATTCGGTGCCTCTGTATAATACAATGTAAGACATCTAAGAGAATAATAAGTTTCAAAATAATATAGGTTTAGTGTGAATATTACTTTTTCCCTTAATTTCTTTTAATTCAAAATAAAATCGAGACAATGGAGACATTGTGAGTTATCACAAAGACCAAACATGTTTTATTGATAGCAATGTCTCATTTATTTATGGTATGATTAGATCCCCAATTTTGCCATTTAGTTCTGATGGATTTTATGTACAATTAATGCACATAATGTTTTTAATATTAAAATGCTCTAGGCATTACTATTCTGGAATATCATTTTGGAGATGATAGAGAAAGTTCCACATGAATTGTGTATCTATACTGATTGTGTGTACTTTTCATTGTTTACTATCTGGCAAATATATTTGGTTGTGTTTTATAATTCTGCATTTTGGTTTTGCTACCTTTAGATTATAATGTCCCCCTTAACTACATGTTATAGAGAATAATTACATTGGTCCACAAACCGTCTTGCATCTTAAGTATGCTGGCATAAAATGATAAATTTTTTAAATGGTGAACTACAAAGTTCCTAAAGGCAAACAAAAGTTCTTCTGAAATTAAGTACCTAAATTAAAACGAGCTGTTATCTACATGTGAGATTAACCCAGCACTATCCTTGGCCTACAGGACGTGTGCATAAATGTTAGTTTCTTTTCTATGAATTTTATTGCTAAACATAAGGTTCTATTATGCTTTATCTAAATTGGATTTTTTAAAAATATCTAGAGCCATGTCTCCATTACCTCATCCTCAAGTGATCTTTCATTATAGACTCTGAAGAGATTAAGGAAGACATGCAGTAATACTTATATCAGACTAGATGGTACCTAGTATTAATATTACTGGCTTAATCAAAGGTAGATTTTATTACTTCAGGAAAGTAGAGTGATCTGTTAGGAATAGAGGCTGCCCTTGGCTTTGGTTGTTACCATAATATTCATAAGCCTCAACACTGTTATTTTTAGGCTTGGCAGTGTGGTACGTATCCCTCTTGGCTTATCATGTAAGTTAAGAGCTCATTAGTCTTTGCAGAAGTGAGTTTCTCTTCACCAGGCTTGACTTCCTTGGAGTGCTAAAATCACACAACTCTTCCAATTGAGATTTCCCTTGAGAGTATGTGAAGTTCTTTAATAGAGCATACAACCTGTTCATTTGAGGGCTGTGCTCTTTTTAGTATTTTCAATGAAAGCATGTCATGTGTGCCAGAAGTTCAAGTTCATTTGTGAAATGTACATTTAAGGATAAGGATGTTTTCTGTGATAAAAGTCAGCTGTTAAGTGCAAAAACCTTGAAAACAGAGTGCGTTCAACCTTTGCCAGAGGAATACAGGGTGGGGAAAAGCATTCACTCTTCTATTTAGAATATTTTTGCAAGATATTTGAAACTATTTTCATTAATATTGAAAAAAAAATTTTTTGAGACAGTCTCACTTTGTCACCCTGGGTAGAGTGCTGTGGCGTCATAGCTCACAGCAGCCTCAAACTCTAGGGCTCAAACCATCCTCTTGCCTCAGCCTCCTGAGAAACTGGGACTAAAAAGAACAACCAATTGTTATAGAATATCTGGAAAATGTAGAAAAGCCAAAAAATGAACATTAAAAATTATCTGCAATTATACTCATAAATCACTGCTGTTAAGTCATGGTGTATTGTCTTTAATATTGTATACATACAGGTAATACAAAGAATTATTACTATATATAGATGGTTATACCATTTCTAGCTTAATAATACAAACATTTACCCATGTTATTAAATAATTGCCTAAGATATATTTTTCTGAGAATTTGCATTTCTTTTCATTTTTTATTTTAATTTTTAACTATTACATTACATAATAGTTGTACACATTTATAGGGTACACGTGCTATTGTGACACAGGCATATAGTGTGTATTAATCAAATCAGGGTAACAGGGGTCATCACCTCAGGTATTTATCATTTCTTTGTGTTAGGAACATTCTAATTCCACTCTTTTAGTTAAAGTAGACCATAACATATTGTTGACTATAGTCACTTTGCTGTGCTATCAAATATTATTCAATTTATTTACCTACTAACACATATTTTTAATGGCTACATTCTATTCCAATGTGTGGTTGTGCCATAATTTAAGCAGACTCCATTTTTTGACATTTAAAACATTTTTTATTATTGTCAACAAATGCTTTTAGTTTCTATCCTTGTACATAAATATCTACTTACATCCCTAATTCATTCCTGAATAAAAATTATATGTTCTTTAAAGATCAAAAGAGAATATTCTGGAGAATTATCATATTCATTTGCATAATCTTGCTTTATTCATTTTGGGAGATATTAAAACAACTGTTACTCCCACCAACAGTTTGCAAATGACCCTTCCTGCACCTTTATTAGCAAGAATAGCATCATGTTAACATTTTTTACAGTTTGACTTTTGAAGAATAGCCAACTGGCATTTAAATGTTCACTTTTAATATTATGGGCAGAGGTGAACAATCTTTGCAATTTTATCAATTACTTGTATATCTTTTTCCTTTGTAAATAGTTTGTTCGTAATTGTTAATTTCGGGCTATTTTGGGGGGTAGTTTTTACTGTAAGGCATTTTATGGCAATGATATTAATCCTTGATCTTTTATAGTTATTGCAACCATTTAATTCTTGTTGGACATTTTTTCTTTTAGTTTTTAAGAATATTGGCGTACATAATTTTATATTTCACGTTATTAGTTTTAATAAATGTAAAGTCCTCTGTGACTCCTCTAATTACTTTTATGCTGAGAAATTTTTTCCACACATCAATATCAGAGAGAGTTTGAGTCTTATATTACTTTATTCTATATTTAGCTTTTAAATACATTTGGATCTTCGTAGTTTAAGATCAAAAGAGAGAGCGGCGCCTGTGGCTCAGTGGGTAGGGTGCCAGCCCCATATACCGAGGGCAGGTTTGAACCCGGCCCCAGCCAAACTACAACAAAAAGATAGCCAGGCGTTGTAGCAGGCACCTGTAGTCCCAACTGCTCAGGAGGCTGAGGCAAGAAAATTGCCTAGGCCCCGGAGTTGGAGGTTGCTGTGAGCTGTGATGCCAGAGCACTCTACTGAGGACGATAAAGTGAGACTATCTCTAAAAAAAAAAAAAAAAAAGTCAAATGAGACTATTTAATCTAATTTATTGACTAAACAGTTTACTAATTGTCTCAACAGCATTTATCGACTTTTTCTTTATTCATTGGTTTGTGATATCACCTTTGTCACATACTTCTATCTCTATTCTGAGATTTCTGGGCTAAGGCAATGGAAAATTGCTCTGTTTTGCTATGTTGATCTACCTATTCATTCATTCATTTAAAGAATGTTTTTGAGACTCTACTGTGTGCTAAGTACCATTTTAGCCATGAGGATAAAGTAAAAAGTAACATACACACATATCTCACTATTTATGAAGCTTAAATTCTGGTGCACGGCAGACAGGAGATTAACACATGCAAGATTAACGAATAAAATTTATATTAGATAGTAATGACTACTATGAAAAAAACAACAAAACAAGAAAGAGGGATGAGAATTTTGCAGGTGTATGAGAGCAATTACTGGTTTGCTCTAAGATATCACTGGAAACTACTCCTCTACCAAAGGACATAAAATAATCTTGGAACCTGAAATACTCGTGTATTGGGTGATGTCAGAAAATGCTTTAATAGTGAGGTGGAGTCCAGAGCAGTTCTCTAATGAAAGAAAAGTGATTTGTACAGGAACATGCTACTGAGGGAATGCAGAGCCAATCAGCACATTTATGGGCAGGTAAAAACTTTTCCCCTGGGGCTGGCCATGGAACTGCTGAATTCTATTACCACTTGGGACAATGCCCTATAAACAGCTCTTAATTGACCAACAAAGAGCTGCTTGGTTTATGGATGGCAGTTCCAAGGTGATCGAACAGCATCTTGTTTAGAAGGCTGCTGCTCTTATCAGTGAAGGTAAAAATAAATCAGCAAAGTGGGCCAATGGCCTAACCATGTGGTCAAAGAGAAAGGTGAAGGAAAATTTGTCTGTTAAAGGATGCCTGTATGGGTAACCGCCCTGTGGGATCACTGCAGAAATTTGAAGGGTGCATTGAAGTAGGACCATGCCAACCCCCTATCGAAAGACACCCCCTCCAAGATCAGAAATAATTTGAGCTGGCGGGAAGATATCCCTTGAGGAGGCTGCCTGGTTCCAGGAGATGAGGGGACACTGAGCAGTTGCAGCAATGCAGAAGTTGAATCTAGACATATTCCTTTAGCATGAGGCCCACAACAAAAACTGTTCTGTCCGCCAGTAAAGGAGATGGAGACTGCCAATGGCATTGAGCTGATTTGCTGGAAGGAAGACCTCGCACAGAGCTGTCAAGTCAGAGTGATGCCAGTGATTCCAAGACACTACAAATGCATCCTGACACGACTATGCACTGACTCTGGACTGGACTTTGTGTACTGGCTGATAGAGCTGAGTGCCCAGCAGACTTCAAGGGGAATGAACCAGAAGATACTGCATCAGTTTTGACTAGTGAGTAACTTGCTGTCAGACCAAGGACTACACTTTCACCCTCTAGTAAATTATCCCCCAGGGGGTCAAGAACTCCTGGATTTGTATTCAGTTGGTCAGAGGCGTGGGCAGCCTAGAGACCCCTGATCTTGCGCAGGCATTGGAAGTGAGGGCAGTCCTGTTTGCTGACTACACCCTGAGTCTTGTGTGGTGTACACTAACTCTGGGGATAATGTCAGAACTGCACTGTGACACTGAGGCAGCCTGCATCCACCTTGCACCCAGCCTGCCAAGCAAAGGAAAGACATGCGGGGCCCTAGAAAAGTGCAGAGAAATCAGGAGCTGCTCTGGCTAGATCTGAATGTGTCAGGATCCAGATTGGGCCTCTTGTCCTCCTATTGAGTTCATCATCACCTGTCATGGCAGGAGAGCACCCTCATGATGCCATCTGGATGCCAGAATCCCCACTTTGGCACTTTGCAGTTATCCTAAGTGTGGCTCATGCTGACTTTCCCTATTTCCTTACATCCAAAACAGCCATTTCTCTGGAAGAAGGCATTTGAAACTCCATCTTGTCACGCTAAAGGGGACCCTCAGGACTTTAGAACTCTGTCTATCACAGACAGGGTAGGGCTTTGTCACTGCGTCCTGGTGATGCTGCTCCTTCGATGCCGAGCTGCATAGAGTGTCTTAATATCCTCATGGCCTCTAATGAAAACCATCCCTGACTTTCTCACTTGTAGATTTGGGGGATAATCTTGCCGTGGTGACATCTCTGAGCCATTCTGTCCCACTGCCTGCTGCACTACCTTAAACCCCTCTAGACCAGCTGTGTGGTGCAGCTGCTTTTTTTTTTTTTTTTTTTTTTTTAACCAGAAAGGAGTATCTTCTGCCACCTCTGATCCCTAAATGTTATGAGATGACAAAGTTTAACTTTCTAGACAAGAATAAATGTACGCATTCGTGATTTCTGTCTCCTTTTCTACTGTTGGGAAAAACAATGGAAAAGAAATTTGAAAAGAAAGGTAATTAATGTCTTTTATCAGAGATTCTCTTTAAGTCCATTAGAAATGTGGGGGACCAGGGACGCCAAATTCCCCAGTAAGAACACTTGGTCCTGACCACCAAGAACGGTATCTTCTACCACTACCAAGCCTTCAGCAGGGTAAGTGGTTAAAGCACTACAAACTGTTGTTAGCCCATCTAAGAGTATTCAAAAATAGAGACATACACCAATGGAACAGATCAGAGAATGCAGATATGAAACCATCTACATACAGATCTTTCACAAAGCAGACAACATTGGGAAAAGCAGCCCTATTCAATAAATGGGTACTGGAAGAATTAGATCAACATTTGCAGGAGATTGAAACATGTTCCATTATCTCTCATCACTCACAAAAATTAACTCAAGGTGGGTAATAACACTTAAATGTAAGGCATGAAACCATAAGAATTTTAGAAGAACAAGTTAGAAAAACTCTTCTAGATATCAGCCTAGGCAAAGAATTTATGAAGAAGATCCCAACAGCAATTATAGCAACAACAAATGGGACTTGGTTAAATTAAAATGCTTCTGCACAGCTAAGGTAAAAAAATCAACAGAGCAAGTATCCATTCTAAAGAATGGGAGAACATGTTTACAAGTTATATATCCGATAAAAGGCTAATAACAATAATCTGCAAAGAACTTGAACAAATCAATAAGGAAGAAAACAAACCACCCCATTAAAAAGGTGGCAAAAGACAAGAATGGAAGCTTTTCAAAAGAAAATAGATAAATGGCCAATTAACATATGAAAAAATGCTCAATTTCACTGATTATCAGGGAAATGCAAATTAAGCCACATGAGATGTCACCTTACCCCAATTAGAATGGGTTTTATTTAAAAAGTTCAAAAACAGTAGATGCTGGTGTGGATGCAAAAGGAAAGGAATACTCACACACTGTCAGTGGGACTGCAAATTAGTACAACCTCTGTAGAAAAGAGTATGGAGATTCCTCAGAGAACTAAGAGCAGACCTGCCGTTCAGTCCAGTAATCCCACTACTGGGTATTTACCCAAAGCAAAAGAAGTCATATCATCAAAAGACGTCTTCACTTGAATGTTCCCTGCAGCACAATTCACAGTCACAAAGATGTGGAATCAACCCAAGTGCCCATCAGTTCATGAGTGGATTAACAAAATGTGGTATATGTATACTATGGAATACTAATTACTCGGCCAGGAAGAATGATAAATCAAGTCCGTTTGCAACAAGGGATGGAACTGGAGACCTTTGTGGTAAACGAAGTGTCTGAAGAATGGAAAAACAAACATAAGTACTCACTATTAAACTGAAATTGACAGATGAGCATGTGAGCATGGAGGGAAGTCAAACTCAGTAGAAATCAAACGGGGGGGGAGTGTGAAAACCTATGTAATAGATACAATGGACACTGCATCTGGGTGATAGTAAGCACACTTATAACCCTGACTCAAGCATAACAAAACAGATGCGTGTAACCAAAAATGTTTGTACTCCTGTAATATTTTGAAATAAAAAATATGAACAATCATGGTAAAATTAAAAATCTGCTTATCCAATGACACTTTAAGAATGTAAAGCAGGGGTCCTCAAACTACGGCCTGCGGGCCACATGCGGCCCGCCGAGGACATTTGTCTGGCCCGCTGGGTGTTTTTGCCGCAGCTGCCTGTCTTGCTTAGTAGCTGACTAGTCCTGGCCTGCAGTGCGCGTGTGTGGAATGTGAGCCGAGCTCTCCAATTCCCCTGCATTTATATTCTGATTGCTATTCAGTTGTGTATGATGTATGTTGTGTGCTGTGTAAGCCCCAGCTCATACTGTTGCAATCTCTGAGCAGTACAAGTTCAGCCATATGCTTGTATGGCTGAACTCGCATTAGATTCAGAAGAAAAAAGGCATACGTGCCTTCTTTTTTCCTGCAGTGAGAAGACCCATGCAATCAGATTCCTGTGCGAGGAATCACAGATCACAGTGCAGTTCGCACATAGTAGTGTGAACTGGAAAGGTGGTGGAGGAACCGGCTCTGTAATCGTGCTGGTTCCCACACCACACCAGTGTAAGCCTGAGGGAAAAGTAGACTTCCACCAATATGAGCACTGGTGAAGCTGAAATGATGTGGACTGGCAAGGCTGCATTGATGGACACTGATCAGACTGAATTGATGGGCACTGATCAGACTGCATTGATGGGCAGTGCATTCTATTTGTCTCTGTGTGGGCAAAGTTATTGCTGGTATATTGTTTTTGTAATGATATATCACATATATACATGTATTTTACTAATAGCAATTTGGAATCCCTTGGAAACTATGATATCAAGAAAGAGAAAAAAATTGAGTCAGAGTGTAGGATATTCAAAGAACAGTGGACTTACGATTACTTTTTCATGCAGTACAAGGAAAGAGCTGTGTGTTTGATATGCCAGAATATAATGTCTGTGTTCAAAGAATACAATTTGCATCGACACTATCAAACTCATCATAAAGATAAATATGATTGTTTGGTCAGAGAAGTGAGAAAAGATAAAATATTAAAACTGAAAAATACATTGACAACTCAGCAAAATACTTTTATGAAGCAGAAGCAGCTAAATATTTCATCACTGTGAGCAAGTTTTCAAGTTGCCAAGTTAATAGAATGCACTGGCAGACCATTCGTAGAGGGAGAATTTGTTAAAGAATGCCTTCTTTCTGTTGCCAAAGAGATGTGTCCAGAGAAGGCTGATTTATTTAGTACAGTGAGTCTTTCAGGATCTACAATTACACGAAGGATGGAAGAAATGGGAGACGATTTGCATCGGCATTTGCAAAACTCCGCAAAAAAAGTTTCTATTTTTCCTTGGCATTCAATGAAAGTAATGATGTTCATGATTCTGCACAACTTCTAATTTTTATTCATGGGATGAATACTATTTTGAAGTCACAGAAGAGCTTGCTGCACTGCAAAGCATCAAATGAACAACTACAGGAGAGGATATCTATGAAAAGGTTTACCAAACTGTGAATGATTTGGAGCTGGACTGGGCTAAACTAGACAGTGTGACAACTGATGGTGCTCCTAGCATGGTGGGGTCTAAGAAAGGAGTACTTGCTCACATTAACCAAGGGATGGACAAACATAACCATTCTCATCCGAGAGCCATACACTGCCTCATCCACTAACAAGTGCTGTGTAGTAAATCACTGAAGTGGGACTCTGCTATGAAAATTGTGTTATCTTGTGTTAACTTCATTAGAACTAATGCACTAAACCACAGACAATTTCAGGAATTTCTGTCTGAACTAAATGTTGCCTATGAAGATGTTCTGTACCACACAGAAGTCCTTTGGCTGAGTCGAGGGAGAGTTTTGAAACATTTCTATGACCTACTTCCACAGATTATAGCTTTTCTGCTTTCAAAAAACAAGTACCAGAGCTCAATGCAGAATGGAAATGGCATCTTGCCTTTCTGACAGATGTAACAGAGCTATCAACAGTTTCAATGTGCAACTTCAAGGAAAGGGGAAGCACATCTGTGATTTGCAATCACATGTGAAAGCATTTGAAGTAAAATTAGGCCTCCTCATCAAACAAATGAAGAAGGAAAATTTCTGCCATCTCCCCACAACTCAGAATCTGTTAGCGGAAAAACCATTGGTTGCATTCCCAAATAAAATGTGTGGATTCACTGGGAAAGTTGCAAAAGGAGTTCCAGTTTAGATTTAAAGAGCTTCATCTCCATGAACAGGACATACAGCTTTTCTGTAACTTATTTTCTACTGACATTGAAAATGTGGATACAATTTACCAAATGGAACTGGCTAACCTGCAGAATTGTGACTCTCTGAAAGATGCATTCAAGTCAAGCAGCCTTCCTAATTTCTATGCATCTCTCCCCTCTGAGACATACCCTAATCTCAGGAACCAAGCACTCAAAATGGCAACCATCTTTGGTAGCACTTATGTTTGTGAACAGACTTTTTCCAGAATGAAACATCTGAAATCTCTAACCAGATCTAGGCTAACTGATGCACACTTGCATCTCTTGTTATGACTAGCAGTGACAAATATGGAATTGGACATTGACCATCTAATTAGCCAAAAGTAGGCCCATAGTTCCCATTGAAATACTGGTAAGTTTGTTGATTTAACTTTACTTGTTCTTCATTTTAAATATTGTATTTGTTCCCATTTTATTTTTTTACTTCAAAATAAGATATGTGCAGTGTGCATAGGAATTTTTTCATAGTTTTTTTTTTTTTTTTTAAC
>CAUYPK010052381.1:0-57095 GCA_963574355.1 Loris lydekkerianus | reverse complement strand
GAAAAAAAATAATACTTCATTTTATGGAATCAGAAAAAAACTCGAATAGTCAAGACATTACTCAGACATAAAAACAAAGCAGGAGGAATCATGCTACCAGACCTCAAACTATGCTGTAAATCGATAGTGATCAAACAGCATGGTACTGGAATGAAAACAGAGAGATAGATGTATGAAACAGAATAGAGAACCAAGAGATGAACCCAGCTACTTACTGTTGTTTGATCTTTGACAAGCCAATTAGAATCATTCAGTGGGGGAAAAGATTTCCTATTTAACAACTGGTGCTGGGTAAACTGGCTGGCAACTTGTAGAAGACTGAAACCGGACCCACACCTTTCATCATTAACTAAGATAGACTCTCACTGGATTAAAGATTTAAACTTAAGTCATTAAACTATAAAAATACTAGAAGAAAGTGCAGGGAAAATTCTTGAAGAAATCAGTCTGGGCAAATATTTTATAAGGAGGACCCCCCAGCAATTGAAGCAGCTTCAAAAATACACTACTGGGACCTGATCAAACTGAAAAGCTTCTTCACAGCCAAGAACACAGTAAGTAAAGCAAGAAAATAGCCCTCAGAATGGGAGAAGATATTTGCAGGTTATGTGTCTGACAAAGGTTTAATAACCAGAATCCACAGAGAACTGAAACGTATAAACAAGAAAAGAACAAGTGATCCCATTGCAGGCTGGGCAAGGGACTTGAAGAGAAACTTTTCTGAAGAAGACAGGTGCACAGCCTACAGACATATGAAAAAATGCTCATCATCTTTAATCAGAGAAATGCAAATCAAAACTACTTTGAGATATCATCTAACTCCAGTAAGATTAGCCCATATCACAAAATCCCTAGACCATAGATGTTGGCGTGGATGTGGAGAAAAGGGAACACTTCTATACTGCTGGTGGGAATGCAAATTAATACATTCCTTTTGGAAAGATATTTGAAGAACACTTAGAGATCTAAAAATAGACCTGCCATTTGAGCCTGCAATTCCTCTACTTGGTATATATATACCCAGAAGACCTAAAATCACAGGATGGGCAGAGGGAGGGTGATTGGTGGGATTACACCTAGGGTGCATCTTACAAGGGTACATGTGAAACTTAGTAAATGTAGAATATAAATGTCTTAACACAATAACTAAGAAAATGCCAGGAAGCTATGTTAACCAGTGTGATGAAAATATGTCAAATGGTATATAAAACCAGTGTATGGTGCCCCCTTGATCACATTAATGTACACAGGTATGATTTAATTAAAAAAAAAGAAAATAATATTGCATATTATAAAAAAAAAAGAATACAAGAAAGAAGGAAAGTTTAGAGGGAGAAAAAGATGAAGAAAGGTAGGGAAGAAGAAAGACAAAGTACAAGGAGAAGGAAAAGAATCCCAAGTTCTTCTAATCTCCATCGATAGAACTAGTGGTGGTGGTAACAGGCATATAGCTAATGACCTTCATTTTTATTTTCAGGATGGGCAATTTACATAACTGGTGAGAAAATGGGCTGTGATAATTGCTAGAAAGCATACTTTCATTCCCACAGCTTAGTAATGCACATACTGGAATACCTATTAAGCAATGCAGCTTTCAAATTGTTTTATTTTGGGAGTATGCTTGGAGTTCTGATGATACTGAGCTCTGTAGCTAAAGAGCATGAGATAAAAGGAGAACAGTCCTGGCTCTTAGATCTCGATTCCGTCTGGGGTAGAGCACTAACTACCCTTGCCTTGCTTAAGTGACGAAGGTGATGTGAGGGCCAAATTAGAAGATAATGGTTAAAATGCTTGGTGAATTCAAAAGTTTCATAAAGATGTAAATTACACTGGACAGAGATTTTTAAGTCCCACTGCAATCAAGCCAGACTCCTTAGAGTGAGCTAGAACTTACCTGATTGTCAATTTCACTTAAGGATCTTACTGATATAGTTGAGCTCTGCCAAAATAAATGGGCAAAGCATAACTCCTAACAGTGCCACCTTCTGAGAGAAGTGCAGGTGTGGGGAGGCAGAGGTGGCCCTCTGGATTTCAAGTGTGACAAGTGAGTCTGGAAATAATGCACTGTGGCCATTTTATGATGTATTATTCTAAAGACTCAACCATCTTGTAGGGGACTCTCTTAAAACATGCATACACACACAGACTTTATTCTAACAGCAGAAAATTAAGTTATCTGGACCAAAAATTTACATAAAAACAATCTAACACTTTAAAAAAATGTTAGAATATCAAGTAACTTGTAATAAAAGGGAATTAAGTTCACATAAAAATAGAACTTGGAAAATTAAGAAAAACCTGAACAAAGCCAATGTTATAATCCATATTCTTTGCCACATTACAATTAATTTAGGAATCAATAGCAAAAACATTTAGAAAATTTAGAAATTAGGAAATCTACTTTGAAATAATTTGTAGGCCAGCAAACAAATTATTCTTTTAAAAAAGAAGACTTTTTAACTGAATACTGAGAATGATTTTGTTCCTATCTGTAAGGGTGCAGACATAGCAGTATTTGGAAATTTATAACTGTAAATGCTTGTATTAAAAAAATTAATGGGTTAAGGATTTATCCAAGGAAATCAGGAGAAAAGCCAAATAAACTCAAAGAAAGGAAAGGTAAAGAAAGATAAGATCAAAAACACCTTAACAGAAGACAAACACAAAATAAAGAGAATCCACAAAGTCAAAAATGGTTCTCTTTGAAAAGATGAATAATATTAAGAAATGTCAGGCAAGATAATCACTATTAGATATGAAAATTCTAGAATATTCTAAAGGTGTTACAAACATTTAAAAATGGAGGATGTGAATAAATTTGAAACATGCGATAGAACGATTAAATTATTTAAAAGCATCATTTATGACAACTGACAGAAGAAGAAATAGAAATCTGAACAGTTTTACAAACATTAATGAAATGATGTCAGAAGTCATATATTTGCTTTCAAAGAAAACCATTGGTGAGTTCGACCACAAATCTAAAAAAAAAAACATTTTAATTTTTTACAAGTTTTTCTTTCTTTTTTTTTTTTTTTTCCACAAGAGAACAGTGAATGAAGGAACATACTCCATATTCACAGAGGTAATTTATGCTATGCCTGGCTCTTCCCATCTTGTAATTATATCATCTGGAAGATGAGTGACGCAGAAGAGAGAATATGGAGAGGCACCACCACTCTTAACTGACTTAGGTTATAAGTGCATGTCCTTTGCACTCATATTCTTAATAGCTGACATACTGTTGAGGAAAGCTGGGATGTGCTATAAACATGTCTTTGCCACATGCTACTTTATATTTTATAAACTAACATAACCCTCTTACTAAAACTTTACAAGGATAGTTAGTGAAAAGAAAACTATAGACCAATCTCCCTCATTAATGTACTTGCAAAAATCCTAAACAAATATTGTACAACTGAATCTAGTAATATATAAAAAAGATAATACATTAGGACCAAATTGGGTTTATTCTAGAAAAGCAAGGTTAGTTTAAAAGTTGGTTGATAAATACCAATTCATATAATTAACCATATTAAAATGTGAACAAAAAGATCAAATAATCATACAGTAGATAAAGAAAAGTTTATGATAGCATGTACTATCATTTATGATTTTTAAAAATTCTCTTAGCAAAATAGTAGTAAAAAGGGAATGACCTGATTCAGATAGAGTATATAAGAACACCAGCCAGCAGATACATGCTTCTGTATAAAATGCTGGATATTTTCCTTTTGAAATCAGAAGAAAGTAACTTATTACTATTTCTGTTATTTAAATATTGTACTGGACGTCCTAATTGATGCAATGAGTCAGAAAAAGAAATAAATGTTAACAGTTGAAAACAAAACTGTCATCATTAATGGATGATATGATATTTATGTTTAAAATTAAAAGATACACAGAAAATTTTAGAATTAATATGAGCATCTGGTAAATTTAGTACAAAATCAACCTTAATTTTGAAAACTCAGCATCCCACAGACATTTTAAAGAATATACTTCTTAGGATTAAATCTAACAAAATACATGTAAGACCTACAGTGAGAAAGGGATTAAACTTTATCAAAAATTTTTAAAGAAGACTTAATAAACATAGAGATATAGAATAATTGTGAACTGAAAGACTCAATATTATAAAAATTGTCAAATCTCCCCAAATTGATTTATTAATTCAAAAGAACTTGTGGAACTGGATAAGTTAATTCTACAATGTATATGCAAGTAAAAATGGCCAAATATACTCTTGAAGAAGAAGGTAGAAGTAATTGTTCTACTAGCTTTTACAATTTATTTTTTAATAACTAGAACAGTAAAATATTGGGTAGAGATTTATAAAAATGCCAATGAGATCAAATAGATAACCTAGAAAAAAGATCTTTATGTACAAGGCTCCTATGTAGGTGAAAGAGGGGCCCTAAGGAAATGCAGGAAGGAAAGTATCCTTGATAAATACTGTTGAAACAAATGGGTGGAAATATGAAAAAAAAAATCATTGTATCTCTATCTCACACCATACCGAAAATGAATTCTAGTTTAATTAAAGACCTAATGTGAAAGTCAAAACTGTAAGGAAAGCTTTAAGTAGCTAATACAGGAGAGTACCTTCAGGGCTGAGAAGAATTTAAGACACAAAAAAGCACTAATCATGAAAGTAAAGACTGGTGACTTTGACTATATTAAATATCAAGAATTTCTTTTCATCAGAAAATAATACAGAAAGAGTGAAAAGGAATGCGATAGAGTAGGATAAACTGTTTGCATTACATATAACATAGAAGAAAATCATATCCAGAATATGTAAAGAACAAGAGAGCAATAAGAAAACACAAAGAATCTGATAGGAAAAAGAGCTGAAAACATAGAAGAAACTTATATCCAGAATATGTAAAGAACAAGAGATCAATAAGAAAACACAAAAAATCTGATAGGAAAAAGAGCTGAAAAATTGCAGAGAAATTTAAGTAGGCAATAAATACTTAAAGTCCTCAATGTGTGCACTTATCATGAAAATGCAACTTAAACCACAATGAGATAAGTTTATCTCCATATATCCTTTATAAACTGGCAAATAAAATCCCAAATATTTGATAGCATCAATGTTAGTGAAAACATGTACCAATTGATTGGAGCATAAGTCTGAAAAAATCCTTTGGAAACCAATCTGGAATGATCTGTTAAAGTCAATGATAACACACGTCCTACACCACCCAGCAAGTCTATTCCTACATATATACTGAAAAGAAACTCATGTACATGTGCACTAGGATTAATGGAAGAGTCATCAGGTATAATAGCTTCTTCTAAAGTTCCAAGGAAAGGCAAAGCTGAACTATCCTGTTTAGCAATATTTAGGTTCTAAAACTATATAAAAAGAAAGAAAGGAAGGAAGAGGAGAGGAGAGGAGAGGAGAGGAGAGAAAAGAGAAGAAGAGAAGAAGATTATGACCACAAAAGACAGGACAGTAGTTACTGATGGAGAAGAGAGATGAGGTTATCAGCTCAGAAGACACTTAGGAGACTTCCAGGGGGTTGTTAATGCTCTTTTCCTTGGTCTTGATTGGAGTCAGTGTGCCAGTCAGGGTTCTTCAGTGAAACAGAACCAATAGAAGTTATAGAGATATAGATATATGGAGAGAGAGAGAAAGATTATGAGGAATGGTTCATGCAATTATGGAGGCTGAGAGTCCCACAATATGCCATCTATAAGCTGGAGACCAAGGAAAGCCAGGGATGCAATTCCAGTTCTAGTCAGAAAGCCTGAGACCCAGGGGATCTGGGTCTAAATGTCAGTCATGATATTTATGCTCGGGCCAGTCCCATCTGAAGCATGCCGGCAGGAAGCAAAAGGAGTAAATTCCTCTTTCCTCTGCTTTTACTGTTTTACTCAAGCCCTCAACAGATTGGATGATGCCCACTCATGTTGGGGAGGATGATCTATTTCCCTGAGCTGCAGCTACAAATGGTAATCTCATCTGGAAACACCCTCACAGATACACCCAGAAATAATGTTTAATCTGGGCACCTTGTGGCACAGCCAGGTTGCCACCTAAAATTTACCATCACAGTCAGCACTTTCTATAGTCATTTCAAGCTTTATAGGCCATATGGTTTCTGTCACAACTACTGAACTCTTCCATTATGACCGGAAAGTAGACACAGACAATATGTGAAGAAATTGGCATGGTTGTGTTCCAATAATATTTTATTTACAAAAAATTATGGCAGGCTCCTTTAGGCCATGGGCCATATTTGGTGACCTCTGTTCTAGGTGATGATCACATGGGTGTTTGCCATATGGTTATCTTTTAATGCAATTTTCTTGTATGTATGTCACCTTTCACAAAAAGAAAAGGAGGACTCAGATTTAAGAAAAAACTTTACTCAGTGCTAAGATTTAGGGTTGTAGAGTCGGAAAGCCAGGTAAGATTTGTGCCTTATCTACTCACAAGGTATTGGGTCTTGAGCAATATAAATAATGTACACCTGTAAGCTAAGATCATACTAGAACCCACCTAAGATGCTTGCTTTGATAATTAACTGGTATGGACAAGTTAGGGATTTAAAAGAGCTGTGACTATATATTAGCTAAAAAAAATTATTTTTCTCCTCTCAGATAAGAGAATCATTAAGGCATGTTCAATCACTCTTAACAAGATGTTAAAAGAAGCTCTTTTGGTGTTGGCAAAAATTCCCTCTTAGGAAGGAATTCATGGAAGATAAGAAATATGCATAATCTCTTCTATACATAATGTAGAAAAATCACAAGTAAACATGGTATGCTGCCTACTATTTCTTGGAAAGCACTTTTTTTCTTAGCATACTTTGGGTGTTAAACAGAGTACTTGTAAAAAATATTTTAAAATGTATTCCAAATGTAAATTATAAGAGGAAAAATAGTGTGAAGAAAAAAGTTCATTTCTAATTCCTAAACCAGAAGGAGTAGTTCATACTTCAGGGAAGCTTTTTTTTTTTTTTAATTTTTAAATTTTATATCTTTTTTATTGTTTGGGATTCATTGAGGGTACAAAGAATTAAGCTACACTGACTGCATTTGTTAGATTAAGTCCCTCTTATAATTGTGTCCTGCCCCCAAGAGGTGTGCCATACACCATGTCCACCCATCTCCTTCCTTCCTCCCCTCCCCTTGCTCCGTCATTCCACTACCTCCCCCTTATATTAGCTCATCTACTGCCTTCATATTAGAATTGAGTACATTGGATTCTAGCTTCTCCATTCTTGTGATACTTTACTAAAAAGAATGTGTTCCACCTCCTCCATTAATACAAAAGATGTAAAATCTCCATCTTTTTTAGTGGCTGAATAGTATTTCATAGTATACATATACCACAGCTTGTTAATCCATTCCTGGGTTGGTGGGCACTTAGGCTGTTCCACATTTTGGCAATTATAAATTGAGCTGTGATAAACAGTCTAGTACAAGTGTCCTTATGATAAAAGGATTTTTTTTTTTCTTCTGGGTAGATGCCTAGTAATGGGATTGCAGGATCAAATGAGAGGTCTAATTTGAGTTCTTTGAGAATTCTTCATACTTTTTTCAAAAAGATTGTATTAGTTTGCAGTCCCACCAGTAGTGCAAAAATGTTCCCTTCTCTCCACATCCACACCAGCGTCTGCAACCTTGGGACTTTAAGTTTTCTATCAATCCTAGTTATCAAGCTTTTGTCCAATTCATAATATGCAAATATCTTTTCCCATTTTGAAGGTTATCTGTTTGCTTTGGTTGTTTCCTTAGCTGTACAGAAGCTTTTCAGTTTAATTAAGTCCCACTTGTTTGTTTTTGTTGTTGCACTTGCCATGAAAGCCTTCTTCATAAAATCTTTCCCCAGGCCAATATCTTCAAGTGTTTTCCCTACACTTTCTTTGGGGATTTTTATTGTTTAAGGTTTAAATCTTTTATTCCTCTTGAATCAATTTTTATAAGTGGTGAGAGAAGCAGGTCCAGTTTCAGTCTTTTACATGTGGTTATCCAGTTCTCCCAGCATCATTTATTGAATAAATTCTTTTCCCCAGTGTATGCTCTTGTTTGGTTTATCAAAGATTATGTGGCTGTAAGAGGTTAGTTTCATTTCATAATTTTCTATTTGGTTTCAAATGTCAATGTCTCTATTTTTGTGCCAGTACCATGCTGCTTGATCATTATGACATTGTTAGTATAGCTGAAAGATTTGTATAGGGTGATACTCCTGACTTTATTTTTATTAGTAAGAATTGTCTAGGCTATACGGGGTTTCTTCTTGTTCCATATAAAATGAAAAATTATTTTTTCCAAATCTTGAAAGTATGAAGATGGTATTTTAATAGGGATTGCATTGAATCTATAGATTAAATCCATAGATTGCTGTAGGTAGTATAGGCATTTTGACTATGTTGATTCTTCCCAGCCCTGAGCATGGCATGTTTTTCCATTTTTTAATATCTTCTGCTACTTCTTTTCTTAGGGTTTTACACTTTTCTTTGTAGAGGTCCTTCACCTCTTTTGTTATGCATATTCCTAGGTATTTTACTTTTTTAAAGCTACTGTGAAGGGCATTGTGCCCTTGATTAGCTTTTCATCTTGGCTGTTATTGGCATTTACAAAGGCTACTGATTTGTGGACATTGATTTTATATCCTGAGATGTTGCTGTATTTTTTGAACACTCCTAGGAGTCTTGTGTTTGAGTCTTTGGGGTAATCTAAGATCATAACATCAGCAAAGAGCAAGAATTTGATCTCCTCTGCCCCCATTTGGATGCCCTTTATTTCCTTCCCTTGCCTGATTATCTTGGCTGGAACTTCCAGCACCATGTTGAATAGTAGTGGCGATAAAGGACAACTTTGTTTAGTTCCAGTTCTAAGTGAAAAATCTTTGACTTTCACTCCATTCAGTATAATATTAGCTGTGGGTTTCTTGTAGATGGCTTCAATCAGATTGAGAAATGTGCCACCTATACCTATATTCTTAAGTGTTCTAATTGAGTTTGTTGATGCAGTCTCTTTCTGTTTTTTAAATGTAGGCATCTAATGCAATAAATTTCACTCATAAGACTGCTTTTGCTAAACAGAAACAGAAAAGTAAAATCCCTAATATCATCAGTCAGAAATGATAAAGGAGAAATAACAACAGATACCTCAGAAATTCAAAAAGTCCTTGATGATTATTACAAAAAAATCTCTATTCTCAGAAATATGAAAATCTAGAGGAAATAGACCAATATTGGGAAGCATTCCACCTTCCTAGACTTAGCCAGAAAGAATTGGAAATGTTGAATAGACCTGTATCAACCACTGAAATAGCATCAAGTATACAAAATCTCCCAAAAAAGAAAAGTCTGGAACCAGATGTCTTCACATCAGAATTCTACCAAACCTTTAAAGAGGAACTAGCACCTATATTACATAACCTTTTTCAAAACATAGAAGAAGGAGTACTTCCCAACACATTCTACAAAGCAAATATCACCCTGATCCCCAAACCAGGAAAAGACCCAACAAAGAGAAAATTATAGACCAATATCATTAGTGAATATTGATGCAAAATTTTTCAATAAGATCCTAATAAACAGAATTCAACAGCACATCAAAAGAATCGTACACCATGACCAAGTTGATTTTATCCCAGGGTTACAAGGTTGGTTCAACATACATAAATCTATAAATATAATACATCACATAAACAAAAAACAAAGACCATGTGATTCTCTCAATTGATGCAGAAAAAGCTTTTGTTAATATCCAACATCCTTTCATGATCAGAACACTTATGAAAATTGGCTTGGAGAGGTCATTTCTTAAATTGATAGAGGCTATCTACAGCAAACCCACAGCCAATATCATAATGAATGGAATAAAATTGAAAACATTTCCATTCAGATCTGGAACTAGACAAGGATGGTCATAGTCTCCACTGCTATTCAACATAGTATTGGAAGTCTTAGTCATCATAATCAGACAAGAGAAGGCAATCAAGGGTATTCAAATGGGGTCAGAGGAGATCAAACTCTCACTCTTTGCAGATGATATGATCCTATACCTGGAAAACCCCATGGGACTCAACCACAAAACTCTTAGAAGTGATCAATGAATACAGTAGCGTCTTAGGATACAAAATCAATACTCACAAATCAGTCACTTTTATACATACCAATAATAGTCAAGCCAAAAAAAAAAAAAAAAAAAAAAAAAAAAAACCCAGTAAAGGACTCTATTTCCTTTACAGTTATGCCAAAGAAAATGAAATATCTGGTAGTGTACCTAACAAAGGATGTGAAAGATCTCTATAAAGAGAATTATGAAACTCTGAGAAAAGAAATAGCTGAAGATGTTAACAAATGGAAAAACATACCATGCTCATGGCTAGGAAGAATCAACATTGCTAACATGTCCATATTACCCAAACCAAGCTACAGATTTAATGCAATCCCTATCAAAGCACCACCATCATACTTTAAAGATCTAGAAAAAATAGTACTTTGTTTTATATGAAACCAGAAAAATTCTCAAATAGCCAAGACATTATTCAGAAATAAAAACAAATCTATAGTGATCAAAACAGCATGGTATTGGCACAAAAATAGAGAGGTAGATGTATGGAACAGAATAGAGAGCCAAGAGATGAACAGTCACTTATCATCATTTAATCTTTAATAAGTCTATCAAAAACATAAATTGGGGAAAAAAATTTCTATTTAACAAATGGTGCTGGGTGAATTGGCTGGTGACTTATAGAAGGCTGAAACTGGACCCTCACCTTTCACTATTAACAAAAATTGATTCTCACTGGATAAAAGATTTAAACTTAAGCAATGAAACTATAAAGACACTTGGAGAGAATCCAGGGAAAACCCTCAAAGAAATTAGCCTGGGAGAATATTTTATTAGGAGGATCCCCCCTGGCAATTGAAGCAACACCAAAAATACTTTACTGGGATCTGATCAAACTAAAAAGCTTCTGCACACCCAAAAACAGAGTAAGTAAAGTATGCAGATAGTCCTCAGAATGAGAGAAGATATTTGCAGGTTATGTTTCTGACAAAGGTTTGATAACTAGAATTCACAGAGAACTCAAATTAATTAATAAGAAAAGAACAAGTGACCCTATTTCATTGTGGGCAAGAGACTTAAAAAGAAGCTTCTCTAAAGAAGGCAGGCATATGGTCTACAGATATATGAAAAAATGCTCATCATCTTTAATCATCAGAGAAATACAAATCAAAACCACTTTGAGATATCATCTAACTACAATAAGATTAGCTCACATAACAAAAAAATAGCCGGGCATTGTGGCGGGTGCCTGTAGTCCCAGCTGCTTAGGAGGCTGAGGCAAGAGAATTGCGTAAGCCCAAGAGTTAGAGGTTGCTGTGAGCCGTGTGATGTCATGGCACTCTACCCAAGGGCGGTACAGGGAGACTTTGTCTCTACAAAAAAAAAAAAAAATCCCCAAACTACAGGTGTTGGCATGGATGTGGAAAAAGGAGAACACTTCTGCACTGCTGGTAGGAATGCAAGCTAATACGTTGCTTTTGGAAAGAAGTTTGGAGAATACTTAGGTAACTAAAAGACCTGCCATTCAATCCTGAAATTCTTCTACTAGGTATATATCCAAAGGACCAAAAATCATTTTACAACAAAGATATTTGTACCAGAATGTTTATTTCAGTCCACATAATTGCTGAGTCATAAAAGAAGCCCAAGTATCCATTGACTGATGAATGAATTAACAAATTGTGGTATATGTATACTATGGAATATTATGCAGCCATAGAAAAATAAGGAGACTTTACTTCTTTTATGTTTACATGGATGGAGCTAGAACATATCCTTATAGTAAAATATCTCAAGAGTGGAAGAAAAAGTATCCAATGTACTCAGTACTATTATGAAACCAATATATAATCACTCACACTTTTATACAAATGATAAAACACAACTATAGCCCAGAATGAAGAAGGGAAAATGAGGAAAGAGGAAGGTGAGGGGAGGGGGTACATTGGTTGGAAGGAGGGTACTCGGTGGGACCTCACCTATGGTGCATATTGCAAGGGTACATGTCAAATCTATTAAGAGCAGAGTATAAATGTCTTAACACAACAATTAAGCAAGTGAGGTGAAGGCTATATTAACCAGTTTGATGTAAGCACTCCAAACTGTATATAAAATCAGCACATTGTACCCCATAAATGCATTAATGTACACAGTTATGATTTAATAAAAGAAAAAAAAATAACTGCTTTTGCTGTATCTCACAGGTTTTTGTAACTTGTGTCTTCATTGTTGTTATGTTTGAGAAATTTAATGACTTCTTTTATCTCTTTCTGAAGCCAACTATCATTCAGCATAAGGTTGTTTAAATTTTTAAGTCTTAGTGTGGGTATGAACATTTTTGTTGAAGTTGATTTCTACCTTTATTGCCTTGTGGTCTGAGAAGATAGAAGGTATAATTTCTATCCCTTTAATTATGCTGAAGTTTGATTTGTATCCTAGGATATGGTTGATTTTGGAGTATGTATCATGGGCTCGTGAGAGAAATGTATATTCCTTCCTTAGCTTTGGGATGGTGTGTTCTGTATATGTCTGTTAATCCCATTTGTTCTAGGGTCACATTTAAGTCCTTTGTATCTTTGTTTAGTTTCTGTTTAGAGAATCTGTCCAGTTCTGTCAGAGGGGTGTTAAAGTCCCTGGCTATTATGATATTATAGGATATCATATTGCTCAGACCAGTCAGGTCTGTTTCGCAAATCTGGGAACATTGAAGTTGGGTGCATAAATATTTAAAATTAAAATATCATCTTGTACTATTCCTTTGACCAGTATAAAGTGTCCATTTTTGTCTTTCTTAAATTTCATTGCTTTAAATTTGCTTGCATCTGAAAATAAGATTGCAATCCCTAGGCTTTCTTCTGATTTGTTTGCTTGAAATACTGTTTCCATGCCCTACCCCTGAGTCTTGATTAGTCCTTCCAGGCTAGGCATGTCTCCTAGAGACATCATATGGATGGCTTGTGCTTTTTTATCCAGAAGAGGCCAGCCTGTGCCTCTTCAATGGTGAATTCAGTTCATTGACATTTATTGAGAAAATTGATAAGTGTCATGGAGTTGGATTCATGTTATGTTGTGAAAGTCTGTTGTGTAGTCTTATCCTTTGCACCATTGTGGAAACTATGTTTTGACCTTTAGTTTCTGGGTGTTTACTTTGCTTGTGGTCCATTGTGATGGTCAGTATTGATAATAGGTCTAAGTGTTTACTGTAGAGCTGGTCTTGTTGTGATGAATTTCTTCAGTGCTTTTATATCTGCAAAAGATTTGTTTTCTCCATCAATTTTGAAGATTAGTTTAGCAGGATGCAGAATACTGGACTGAAAATTGTTTTAAGAAAGTTGAAGGTAGATGACCATGCTCTTCTGGCTTGGAAGGTTTCAGTTGAAAGGTCTGCTGTCATCCTAATGGTTCTGGCTCTGTACATCAGTTGGCACTTACTTTTGGCTGTTTGCAAGATTTTTCCTTTCTTCTTGACTTTGGACAGGTTCATTACAATGTGTCTTGGAGAAGCTCTGTTTGAGTTGAGATGACTCAGGGTTTGATAGCTATCTGAAAGGAGTGTGTCTTTAATAAAACTTGTGAAGTTTTCAATTATGATAGTCTCCAGGAGGGCTTCCATTCCTTTGGGACAATCTTCTTCCCCTTCAGGAATCCCTATTATTCGTATGTTTCAACAATTCATGGTCTTGTAGTTCTGCTTTCTCTCTTTTCTTTAACTACCTGGGTTAACTCAAAAACTTCATCCTCTAGCTCTGAGGTTCTTTTTTCTCCATGGTATAACATATTTTTGATATTAATACTTTCTACTGCATCTTTGCATTCCCTGATTGTCTCCTTCATTTCCTTAAGCTCTGCCATGTCCTTTCTCTATTCCACATATCTGTCATCCAACTTTTGATTCTGTCTTTCCATTTTCTTGTCCATTCCTTTTTTTGGTCTCTATCATTTATATTTTAAATTCCCTTTCTGTCAAATCCTTTAATTCTTCATAGGTAGAGTCTTCTGTAGTAGCTGCCTCACGGTCCCTTGAGGCAGTTGCTGTGTTTTGGTTTTTCCTGTTGCCTGAATTTTTCTGTTGGTTCCTCCTCATGTGTTCTTTCTTCTTGTTTACTTCCTTGTCTTCACTTTGTTCACTTCTCACTTCCTTGTCCTCACCTTGTTCATGTCTTACTGCTTCCTTTGTTTCAAACAGAAGTCCTCACTCTTGATGACAATACATTGCAATATATCACTGGGACACCAGGGGGTGCTGTGGTTTCTTTAGGAGACAGCACAGCCAGCAACCTCTATGGTACTTATTCCAAATGTAGTTGACTTTAGTGATCTCCTGATTGTTTCTTGGGCATTCAGACACTGCTGGGTGGAATCTTAAAGCTCACAAGAATCCTTCAGGGGTAGGTCTCACAGTGCTCCTGACTCCAATTCCCAGGGGGTGTGGGAATCCTTCAGCCTGTCCCAAGAGTGGAATTCTGATTCTGATTTTGATTCTGATTCTGATCCTGGCAGGCAAAATTAAGACATCCGTGCTTTAGGCCCCTGCTCAGCCCTTCTCACAACCTTCCCACAATGGCAGCCCCCTGGCCGCAGAGACCTTCTCAGTATGGCTGCCTCACCAGCCACCAAACCTATGGCAAATCCACTCCAACCAGCATTCAAATCTGGTTGCTGTATAGTGTTCAAGTCTGCCCTCTCTTCAAGCTTTCTGCTCAACAGGCAGCTTTCCGCAACAACTGAAAAGTCCAGAAAGACTTCCTCTTGTCCTGGACCTCCATAAGGGGCCAGCCAAATCCAGTAGATTGCAATCAGGATGAATTCATCAGATTTCCACCACTCTGGATCATACCCTGTACCCAGCTCACCACTTCCTGGCTGTGCTCCCTGAGCTATGACTCTGGGTAAGGTTCCTGGTCCAGGTACAGCTGGGTTCTCTCTCTTCCCCAGCCATTCTAGGAGAGCTCAGCTGAATGATCCTTCTGGTCCACCATCTTGTTCCTCCCCTCCTTTTTTGAGACTGAGTCTCACTCTGTAATCCTGGGTAGAGTACTATGGCATCATAGCTCACAGCAACCTCAAACTCCAGGGCTCAAGTGATCCTCTTGCTTCAGCCTTCTGAGTAGCTGGGACTATAGGCATGTACCACAACATCCAGCTATTTTTTTCTACTTTTAATAGAGACAGGGTCTCACTCTTGCTTAGGCTTGTCTCGAACTCCTGAGCTCAAGCAATCCACCTGCCTTGGCCTATTGAAGGGATAAAAACTGAATGTCTACAAATGAATAGACTGTTGTAGTAGGCAGAATAATGGTCTGCATGACATCCTAATTCCCCTAAACTATGAATATATTACCTTACATGGGAAAAGAGACTTTGCAGATATAATTAAGCTAAGGATCTTGAAATTAGGAGAATATCCTGGATTATCCAAATATTCTCAATAGAATCATAAGGATCCTTATAATTGAAAGAGGGAAGTAGAAAGGTCAAAGTCAGAGAAACATTCAAAGATGCTGTGCTGCTCACTTTAGAGATAGAGAGGGGCCCTAAACCAAAAGCGTAAGGCCTTTAGAAGCTAGAAGGGCAAGAAGTGAATTTTCCTATACAGCCTACAAAAGAAATGTGGTACTACACTCACCTTAATTTTAGCCCAGTAAGACCTCAAAAATCTAAGATGAATTTGTGCTGTTTTGAACCACTAAATTTGTGGTAAGTTGTTGTAGAAGCAGTGAGAAACTAATAGAACTGTCTAATGGATATTGAGTTCAATTGGGCTAAACATAATTCCTTAAACTTCCCCCACACACCTTGTTATGCATTTTTATAATTTATCCAAAAAGTGCTAATTAATGACTTTTTAAGCAACAAGGCAATACTAGGGTTACAAAGATGAGTAAACATAGACTCAGGCCCCAAGGAACGTACAGTATCATAGGGTTGGGAAACTGTCTCATGTTTCTGCACATCTTATGAGCAAAGACACTGATTATCTTTGTTCAAGACTATCTTTTCAAGGATGTTTGCCACTATAAGAACAGTATTGAATGGTAAAGATAGTGTTTCCTTTCAGAGCAAAGGACAGGCATGTTTTCAGTTCAGTAGAAAAGAGTTAGGTTCCCTAAGCTCAAGATTCCTTTCTTGTTAGTCAGTCTACCATGTGTGAATGTATCATGTTGCCCTCTTTTTGTTATCCTGCTTAAATTGAGTTAGTAAATCATCTGAGGAAAATGCTAATACTATTGCTGTGAGTAATAAATAATCTATTGTCTCTGAACCAAGTGTTTTGTGTCTTCTGTTAGTATCTGTGAAGCTGTGTGTTGTAGGTTAACTTGTTAGCTAGCAAGTACAATCTCAAATTCTTCACAATTCTTGATAAAAGCAAACAAAATAGTGCATACATATTTATGAACATCATGAGTCAGGGTTTGCCAAAAATATTTATAATAGAAATAGAAGAAAACAGATACCTCATGTATTAGGTACGTCACAAATGTTCTCATTAACAGGATTTTTATCTGTCATTTTAATGGCCATCCAGATTTCAAGCAAGATCAGGGTCACTTATGCTTCAGGTAACAATGGATCACCACATTCCAATTACCTTTCAATTGTTAAATACCCCCAAATTAATTTATCAACTCAATTAAATTTGTGGAACTTGGTAGGTTAGATCTAAAATTTATGTGCAAATATAAATGGCCAAAAATAGCTACATATACTCTTAAAGAACAAAGTAGGAAGAATTGTTCTACTAGTTTTCATAATTTATTCTTTAATAATTAAGATAGTAAAATATTAGGGTAGGGATATATACAAATGGCAATGGGACCAAATACATAATCTAGAAAACAGATTCATACATACATGGTACCTGTGTATGTGAAAGAGAAGCACGGAGGAAAGGTATCCTTGATAAATTCTGTTGAAAAAAAAAATAGGTGGACATGTTGAAAAAAAAAAAATTAGACCTCTGTGTCATACCATATATAAAAATGAATGCTAGTTGAATTAAAGACCTAGTGTAAAAGTCACAGATAAGAAAATCCTGTGCACCCAGAATATTCCAGAGCAGTAATTGGTAATTTTCTCCCCACATGGCAATGGCTGAGGACTTTTTTTTTTTTTTTTTTTTTTTTTGAGACAGAGTCTATGTTGCCCTTGGTAGAGTGTCATGGCATCATAGTTCACAGCAACCTCAAATTCTTGGGCTTAAGTAATTTTCTTGCCTCAGATTCCCAAGTAGATGGGACTATAGGCACCCGCCACAATGCCAGGCTATTTTGTTGTTGTTGTTGTTGCCATTGCTGGTTAGTAGTCCCAGGCTAGACTCAAACCCACCAGCCCTGGTGCATGTGAGCTATGAGTGCTGAGCCAGCTGAGGACATTTTTGATGGTCACAACTTGGAAGGAGCAATGCCATTGTCTACTGGCTAAAGACTGGGAATATTGCTAAATATCCTATAATGAATTCCTCATTCCCCATAAAGCATTATCCAGTCCCAAATGTCAGTAGTGCTGAGATTGAGAAACTCTACCCTAGAGTATAATTATCTTTGGATCTGTTTTTTTTTTTTTTTTTTTTTTTTTTTTTTTTTTGTGATTTTTTATTTTTTTGTTGTTTTTTTACACATTTTTTTTTTTAAATGTTTTTTTTGTTAAAAAACCCATTTACCACACCCACAGTCATTTTGTGATTCTTTTTAAAAAAACACCCCACTATTTAAATATTATTTGGATTTTTTTTTTTTTTTTTTTTTTTTTTTTTTTTTTTTTCCTGCATTGATAATTGTTGCTCTGTTATTTACCCATTGATTTATGTCACTTTGGTATATAGTCAAACTCCCATTTCTCCTTCCTTAAAATAAGGTTACTAGCAATGCAAGCTTACTGCATGTAGGAGAAATTTTACAAAAGATTTTTAAGTATCAAGTAGAAGACTTCAAAATCTTATTGGATAGCTAACAAATTGAAGAACATATTAGGTAGCCTTGTTCTTAACATTCTGTTAACCATGGCATCACTGTGGTTGAGCTTTCTCCCTGCCCGTGACAACTCATGCAATACTTGGCCTTTCTCCACCTTGCTAGCTCCAGGATTTATATATCTCCTTCCTAGACTGTGCCTAAGAATGCCAGGTCTCACTCTATTATCCAGAGCAGGTGTCCTCAAACTTTTTACACAGGGGGCCAATTTACTGTCCCTCAGACTGTTGGAGGGCTGGACCATAGTTTAAAACAAACAACTATGAACAAATTCATATGCAAACTGCACATATCTTATTTTGAAGTAAAAAACAAAACGGTAATAAATACAATTCACATCACTTCATGTGGCACGTGGGCCGCAGTCTGAGGACGCCTGATCTAGAGCATCCATTCAATTCTCTTAAAAGTGTACATGCTTCAGTTACTTGTGGGCCTTGTTATGATACAACTTGCTGGGTTTTGCTTCTCTAGTTGAGGTTGAGAATTTGCATTTCTTACAAATTCCCAGGTGATATTGATGCCACCAGTCTAAGGTAACACTTTTAGAACCCCTAAAACACATACACACACACACACACACACACACACACTCCTACCCAAACAAAAGGGCCATTATTTCTATAGCAGGACGAAGAAACTACAAAGGCCCTGGGATGAAGATTTTTCTCTTACCTTGATCTGCTCACTTCAGAAGGCAGTGGCCATTCCAAATGGCATTCATCAGTCTCTCCATTACACCCAGAAGGGGACTGAGGGCTCAGAGAGGTTAAATAACCAGGAGACTAAAACCCAGAGCCCAGATCTATTGGATTCTGAAGCCTCTGGCTATGTATTTAACTGATAAGTAGCAACAATCCCACTCCCACCCTCATTTATGATCATGAACAATTTGTTCAACTATGTAAGGTAGCCTTAGTAGCATTCACAAATGTAGCTCACAAGTGCTTTTAAAAATAGTTTTTCAACTGCAATATAGATATAACCCTTCACTGCAATGTTTCATTATGAATAATTCCCTAGGAAAATCTGAGAACAATGCCATCAGTCAGCTCTGAGGGAGCCTTCAACGACAGCTACTGTAAGATCTATATATGCTATTGTTGGCCTGTAAAAGAAGCCTGGTCTGAAATGGGTGACACCCCTAAAAACTTCTAGGAATTGAGGCGTAAATGACCTTTATAATGAAGATTGAAAAGTTACAAGATGTCAGGACACTATGTGATTTTCAGAGAAAATAGTCCACTGATGTCACTTCCTCTTGTCCTCAAAGAAAAAGGTTGAGTTACTGGTTACTACTGAAGTTTATATTTACTACTGGGGATTTAAGTTTCCCACTGGAATAGTGCAACCTAATTCTGGCTGGGAATTCTGCTTATGAGATTGAATATTGATAAATCAGGACCTAGTACATCTTGGAAAGTTCCAGTTTCTGAACAGGATGATATGTTGCTTTGGATTTGTTTCATCTATAGGCTTGACAGATTGCCGTATCAAATAAATCTTATAAACAATTATGACTGCTAAGATAAAAATCAATTCTCATGATCACAAAAAAGTCCATTTGTTAGAAAGAAAGTAAAACAAACTATGCAAAGACGCTTGATTATTACAGAGAATGGCCAATAAGGGCTAATATGTATGGAGAACAGAATTTAGTTCTATATTATAAAAACATCTTGCATGCACCATTCCTTACCAGGTATGGCTATGACATGGAATCAAAATTTTAGAAATAGAGAAACATGCTGGCTTTGGTAATGCCTAGGGTGTAAGTTATATAAAAATGCAATGACTGGCCAGGCATGGTGGCCCACACCTGTAATCTTAGCACTCTGGGAAGGCAAAGCAAATGGATTGCTTGAGCTCAGGAGTTAGAGACCAGCCTGAGCAAAAGCAAAACCCCCTCTCCAAAAAAATAGCTGTGTTGGCGGGTGCCTATAGTCTCAGTTACACAGGAGGCTGAGGCAAGAGGATTGCTTGAGTTCAAGTATTTGAGGTTGCTGTGAGCTATGATGCTGCGGCACTCTACCCAGGGTGACAAAGTGAGACTGTCTCAAAAAAATATAAAACAATAAAAAATGCAATGACTAATACTACAATTCTCCCAATGGGCTTTCTGTTTCTTTGGAGATTGCCTGGGTCTAGCTTATTTCAGTGAACCCACTGACCACGTTTGACCAGCCAATAAACCCCAGAGCAGAGGAGTGATGTAAAAATGAGTTTCCAAGGACAAGAAAGGTCAGAGAAAAGAAATAGGGAAAAAAGAGATGAAAAAAGAAAATTTGAGAAAAGGGTTGGGATAGTGGTGTATTAGGTTTTGGGGCTTGCTGTAACAAAATACCAGAAACTATGTGGCTCGAGCAACAGCCACTCACTCTGTTAGTCTGGGGGAGTCTGAGATCAGGGTGTCAGCAGGGCAGGCTCCTTCTGAGAGAGGTGGGGCAGCGTCTGTTCCATGCTTCCCTTCTGCCTTCTGGTGGACTCAAGCATCCCTTGGCCTAGAGATTGTGTTCTCCCTGCATCCTGGCACTGTGTTCCCTGTGCATATCTCTCTGTCCAAATTTCTCCCTTTCTCCTAAAGGACACTAGTCACATTAGATTAGAGCCCACCCTAAATACTTGGTTTTATTTGTTTAACCGGCCCAGGCTGGGTTCAAACCTACCAGTCCCAGAGCATGTAACCGCTGAGCTATGGGTACCCAGCCTTAAATACTTCATTTTAATCTGATTAGTTCTGTAAAGACCCCCTCTCCAAATCAGGTCACATTCTAGGGCACTGGGGGGTAAGATTGCAATGTATCTTTTTTAGAGGGGCTGGGAACAGAATTCAATCCAAAACAAAAAGAACTATGGTAGAAGAGAGGAAATGGAGAAATAGACTTAACAAATGAGTAGAATAAACGGGTAAAATAATGAAGAAGACAGAGTGAGAAGAGTGATTTCCTTAGCAGTTATAAGAATCCAGGTGTTTTTCAGGCCCTGGCCAGCTGCTGACACTCACTGCTGCTGTCCAGCCATTGTGAGAATTAGAGGCTGGTATCCACTCAGGGTAGATAAAACACCACAGGCATACTGTGCTTTTGTGCAGTACACAATCCTCACAAATGAACACTATAGCCCAACCAAAACAGTTTTGTGATCTCTGCCCTCCCCAAACAGTTCTGTGATCTCTGCCTTCCGCAGTTTCTTAAAGGACAGAGTCTTCCCTTTTAAAAGCCAGTAAAATGACTGGAAATGCAATAAAAATTTTACTAGGGTTTGGATCATTAAAATTACTGACCTCTGTAGATTTTGATTCTGCTCTTCATATAGGCACAAGGAGATACAACTAAATGAGATGAACAGCACTATTCACCCATCAGTCTAGCTTTCTAAGGCAAACTAATAAGGCAAATGGATGGATTTTCAATATTAATAATTTCTGTTACTTCCTGTATGATAGACATGTAAAACAAAAAGAAATTTGGAACTACATATTAAGTCTTCCTGGCTTCTTGCTTTTCAAATACCACTGCAAAAATGGGGTGAATTCTATAGAAAAAAACTATTGTAAAAATGTATTTGAAATAACTTACAAGGCTCAGAACCTGGGAGCCCAAGCTGAAACAGTGGAGCTACACAACTGGGAAAACTTCCCCTCCAGGTCCACAGCAAACACAAGTGAAAGGGTGCAAAGAAGCCACTGAGACTGTCCTTCACTAATCAAGCTTTTCTTGTGTCTTTTTTCTTTTTCAATTTCTTTTTCTTTTTGAATTACTAAAGTAATACATGTTTGTTGCAAAAATATCAAACAGAAATGGACATCAAAACACAACGTTCCCTCTCTCTCTCTTCCCGTTTATTCCTAATCCATCTTCCCAGAAAAAAAAAAAAAAAAATCACTGTTCCGGGTTAGTATGTATACATCTAAACATTTTCCTGCAAAAACTGTATGTGACATAGGTGTGAAGTTTCATTATTTACAAAGTGCGATTGTATTGTATATATTGTTTTCTCTTGTCCATTTTAGAAAGTTTGAATAACGCCCAGGGTAGACAATAAGAGTAGAAATCTGTGTAGACATCCAATGCCCTAAAGGCAACCATTAGGAGTGCAGGTATATTTTCTTGTAGTCTCTTTTTTGTTCGTGTATATTTGCTTTCATGTATATTTGCTTTGTTTCACTTAATTTTGATTCTACCAAGTGCTATCCTTTTTTTGTTGTTGTTTTATTATGAATAGTATATATTTATGGCAAAAATGAAATTTTAAAAATGAGCAAAAGTAGAAAATAAAAATTAACTAAAAATCTACCTTTCCTAAAGCTATTAGTCATTCTTTACATTTTACCACCAAGAGACTTTGATAGATTTGTTAAAAGCTCAATCCAGTTTGGATAACTTACAGAAGGCCTCTACATGGGGCTTTTAATTTTGTCTTGACTCAAGGGAGAAAACAGAATAGTTTCAAAACCTAATTATTACTGTGGAATCAGACTTTTGGGAAAGTTTCTGTCTTCCTCCCATCTCTGTGCTCCCTACCTCCAAGAACCTTTCAGATAATGTGCCATTTGCATTTTAATCTAGTTGTCATTTAGGTTATTTTTTTATTTGTTGTTTTTTTAATCAAATCAAAGCAAAACCTATCTAATCACACTTCTAAGTCAGATGTGCAATCACTGGTGTGTAAGAGGCAGGTCCCTGTTGAGCCTCTCTTATCCAGAATTATAATTTTGAATTTTCATACATTTCCCAGACATACACACCTCACACATTGCTACTAAATTGTTTTAGCTGCATTAAATGATTGCCACTTCTTTAAAACATTTTTCTGGCTATAAACATTTATTACTTAAACAGTTTTGGCAAACAAAAGTACAGGAAAGAAAATAAAAATCATCCACAAATTCACCTCCCAGCGACAATCATTGTTAGTTGAAATTTTAGTATATTTTCTTCCAAACATGTTTTTAAGCCTAGATATATACCTTTTAATTACAATCTAGACATGATTTCATAGGTTTTTAGTTTATGGTAACTACTACTGTGAATGCTATTACTTCAAAAGAAATTTAAAACTCACTCACCAAACATTAATATTTCTTTTACCAGCTATTCTTATCCGGATGACCTTGATTGGATTGTTCTTATGCTACTCATCTTGGCTTACAGCCCAAATCCTCTAGCAGGGGTCCTCAAACTACGGCCCGCAGTGTGATCGTATTTGTTCCTGTTTTGTTTTTTTACTTCAAAATAAGATATGTGAAGTGTGCAGAGGAATTTGTTCATAGTTTTTTTTCTTTAAACTATAGTCCAGCCCTCCAACAGTCTGAGGGACAGTGAAGTGGCCCCCTGTTTAAAAAGTTTGAGGACCCCTGCTAGAGCTTCTAAGTAGGGTTCAAAGACTCTCCTTGCCACCTTTCAGATGAAGGCTTTTCTTTTTGTCTTACTCGTGGTTTGGGGGAGTTTTTGTTTCGATTTTCTTCTGCTTTTTATCAGCACCAACTAATCAAAAGTGTGTTTGCCTCTAGTGAGGGGCCACTAAATTTAATTCCAGAATGGATTCTCCCCTCCACCGAAGCCCCACAAGGTTGTAGAATACGTAAGAAGCCTAACTTGTCTCTGGTCTCTTCATCTCTAAGCTACCTATTTAATCCCAGAACAAATTCTACGATGCATCTGTGAAGTGCGGGCTTTCTCTAGGTGCTGAGTTACAGCAGTAAATAAGACCCTTGTTCGCCTGGAGCTGCCAGTACCAATAGTTGTGCTGCTTATTCGGCTTTAAGCTGCTTAAAAGCAAAATTTATGTCTGTCACATCTGGGTATCCATCAGCTCCCAGCAAAGGGCCTCAGTTCCAAAAGTAACTCAGTATAGTAGCTACTGGCCAAATGAAGGAATGAAGAGAAAATCACTTCAGAAAATAAATCAGTTTTGCCATAATGTTTATAGATTTATTTCTTTGAATGAAGGCAAGTTAGTAAAAATGCAAATATCTCTAGAAGGGATAATATATGAAACACCTATCAACCTCTAATAGGTTAGTGGAAATAAATTTTCCAACCAACGGACTTCTAAATTTGAACTAGGAAAGAAAAAGAGAGAGAGCGAGAGAAGGCATGCTTATGTTTTGAATCACAAAGGGCTCTTTGGGACAGATATAGGAGTTTAGGGGCCTGGGATCTAGAGGTAGAGCCTATGGGGGTCAATGTGAAGGGCAGAAAAACCTAGAGTATAAACTTTGCTGATTTCCCAATTATATTTTATTCAAAATTCTTACACAGAGAAAGGGACCGGAACCAGAAAATATCATGTATGTTTGCAAAGAGCCTCCAGCAGTAACTAGGGAAGTGACAAATTGTATGCCTGGAGCCATTTGGGAGCTGGAAGACAAAGACAAAATGAAGTTTCCTCCCCTCCTATCCCCCTGCAGAGAAAGATCCTGTCCTGCAAACACACCTACTCATACCGTGATGGTGATTTATTTTCAGATTTACAGAAAGTAACCTAGTGGGACATTCTCTTTTAAGCAATATTTAACTGCTTGAAGTCTTGATTCTGTGAAAGCCGGAATGTTAGTACACTGAGAAATATGAGCAATGCAAGAAGCAGCCACAAACTGGAGGTAAGCTAAAATGTAACAACCTTGTGAATAAGCCCTGTAATGACCCCTCCACTGGGATGCTTTTTGTTCATCGTTCACGTAAACCTTAATGTGAAACAGATGCCGAATCAATTTGCAAGTACTGGTACGTATTCATTTAAAAATCTATAACAGTATTTTTACTTTAGCAACAAAAACACACAATTTACCATTACAGGCCCTAAATCTTTATTTTTTAAAGTTTGGAGCTGAATTGGCATGAGGATTAAGAATATAAAAAGAACTAGGAGGAGCAAATTTCAGACAGCATCTGGCAAATTTCCAGAGGATTTAGCCAACTTAAAACTGGGGTGCCTTGGGTTTTATGTTCCTTTTGGAAGCTTTTGACTGTGTTTGGCTGGTATGTAGGCTTTCATTCCAAGTGGCCTTATCTCAATGTCTGAAGCAAAGAAGCAAATAAAATGAAAGAAAATGAATATCCAGAATTTTCTAGAAGGTGCAGACATGTACATTCGCTCTCATAAGTATGACAGACAAGCACATGCAAATACTTTCACCTTGCATTTATTAAAATACCTTAGTGTAGTTTAAGTAGGATATCTATTTACAGAATCAGACTAAGTTTCTAAAATTCAAATTTAATTACTTCATTTCCCTGCTTAAGTCTTCTAGGGATCCCCACTGAATTTGGATTAAAGTTTAAATTCTTGGCGTGCTTTATTCTCTGTAATCTATTCTGTTGCCTTATCTCCTAGGCAACCACCACTCTCCTCACAGGCATTGTCTTTCTTCCCCTGGCACATAGGATATCTCCTCCAGAAAGTCTACTCTGAATCTCTATCCTGGCCCTACTACCTCTCCACCCCACCACCCTCCTCGTACCTCTGTCTTACCATGGATAGTAATCTGTGTCCATGGCAGTCTTCATCACTAAACTGTGTGCTCCCCAAGTGTATGGATCCTGTCTAGCAATCTTCATCACTTAACTGTGTGCTCCCCAAGTGTATGGACCCTGTCTACATCATCTCTGTAGCTCTAGGGAATAGCCCAACATAGCATAAGTTCAGAATAATTACTTGTTAAGCTGAACAGAATTGCATTTATTAAACATTTATTATATATAGGTAGCCTAAAAACCACCCAAGTGGAGAGGAAGCTGTGATGACTCTCCCAACACTGGACAAATTCCCATTTGGACACACTACATGTCAACATGATGCTCACCTGAGCTAGGACAAAGGTAAACTGGCAATAGGAAGACCTAAAACTGACAGGTGCCATTCTTTTTTTGTTTCTTTCCTTGTGTCTTTCACTTTTACCTCTCCCTCTCCTCTCAGCAGCATTTTACATCTCTACACACATGCACTCTCAGACACACACAATAGTAAAATGGTCAACCACTCACCAGACCTACTTTTGGTTGAGTGTGGAATTGGCTGACTGGCTCACATGGAAAGCAGACCTAATGTTAGGAATACAGATTTACATACCCTCAAGAGCCAAGTAGTAGAGGTAATTATGTGAAGAGCACTGAAACTTTGACATTTAAAAGAATAGTTTGCTGACCGAGCCAAATAGGGCTGACTTCTATATTTCACTGGTTGGCTGCTAATTTGGGACTGTTGGCTTAAACACTTCTTGAAGCCTCCAATGGTGAGCCCAGGAACCAATGGCTGAGAATTCCCATCACAAAAGCCAAATATTTTAAGGAAGAATGTGCTGGAGAAAGTAAACTGGAGCCCTGGTATAGATATGGCTGAAAGATTATGTCTGTCATGTCAAATGACCCCAGATTGATGTTCCTGATGAAATATGCACACAGATGCACACCACTCCAGTGGTAAAGGCTCCCAGGCCTACGTGTCATTTCTGCTTATTCTTGGTTCATTATTTGTGTTTATCTGTGGGACACCATCTATTAGCCAGAATGGGCTAGATATTGGGATGGAGAAGTGATAGACATCACTGCTATTCTCAGAACTTGATGGAATGGTAAAGGAAGACAGATATCTACATTAAAAATGTACTGACATGTTATAGGGAGTAGTGAAGTCTACAGAAGACAGTGGTCATCTCAACCTTGGGAAGCCTCCCTGAAGGGAATAACCCATGAGCTGAGTCTTTAAAAATGAATAAGAATTTTTTTAGAGATATTGGGGGGAGGGGGATACACAGAGAAACTTGAAAGCAATCACTTCAGCATTAAAGTGCTTTATAAGAAGACAGGGGGATGTAATTCTTCAGAGCAATAAAGTTAAAAAGATAAAAACTAGAAAAGCAGACCAAGTCCAGATCATGAAGGCCACAGAGGGTAGGTTAAGCATTTTGAAGTCTGTTAAAAAAAAGTATTTGAAGGTATGGGAGGATCATTTATTGTGATTACTAATTTGCATTTTTCATGTATATCTACTCACGCGCCCCGTTCTCCTTTCAAGAAGACAGCCTGAACTTTCCTTTTTCTTTCCTGCCCTGGAACTTTGGCAGGGCCAAAGTTGGAACAACATTCTCTTGTGTGTCTTCAAAGGCTGTTTCTGGTTAGGAGGAGGCTGTGCTCAATATCCTGGTTTGGAGAGCACAGAAGAGAGTGTTGGGGAGCAAGAGATAGGAGAGGAAGAGAGAGTCCTTCAGGTGGGGAAGGGAATAGAGGTTGTCAGTTCACAAGAGTCAGGGATTCAAGCTTGGTGACCTAGAGAGGGAGAGCTCAGAGAGTGATTCAGAGGTCATCCCAGGCACTGCTGCCCCATCTATGTGGAGACCTCAGGGTACTGTGATTAAATTTCCTGCCAGTTAGAAAAGCAGTGCCTTAGAATTAGATTTAATTGTATTTTTGAAAATGTGATAGTTCTCAAATACCCAAAGCTGAATTCACATATTCATCACAAAGTATTTTGTAAAGGAAAATAACATGATCAAACTTGCGGTACGAAAGGATAACATTTGAGAAACTTCACTATGAACTTTATTGCAATTGGGGAATCAGATTTTTCCAGAAACTGATCAAGGGGGACAAAAGAACAAAGAGAAGGCCTACAAAGAAAACATAACGTTAGTCTTTAAGAAAGGTCATTGCTTCCAGATAGAAGGAGTATATCCTAAAATCTGTGCCCAGGGAATGGGAAATCAGAAATGGAGCCAGCACTGGGCATACTCTCAACAGCTCAAGAGATGATAACACCAATGCCCACTGCAGATCAATGTTGCCGATATCTATGTTCAATAAAATATGATTTTTAAATACTCACATGTTATCACGGATCTAAAAAAAAAAAAAAAAAAAAAAAACTTTAGTGTCCTAATTTATTTTCTGTTGCTATTGCAGAATACCATAGACTGGGTAATTTATAAAGAAAAGAAGTTTATTTAGTGCACATCTGAAGTCTTGGAAGTGTAAGACCATGGCGTCCACATCTGGTGAGGGCCTTCCTGCTGCCCTGTAACATGGCAGGGAGCACAGCATAGTGAGAGGGAAAGAGGGAAAGGGCCAGAGAGAGCTCACTTTTATAACAGAGCTGCTCCCCACCCTCATAGCAACATAATCACCTGATGAGGGCAGAGCCCTCATTCATCCATGAAAATACATTTATGAGGGCAAAGATACTAAGTTTCCAACGTCTGACCTTTTGGGGGACACGTTCAAATCACACTACTCAGTGTTATTTGATCCTAGTCTGTGTCTGCAGGATGAAGTATTTTTGCACCTATGTTAGAGTTTAAAATATGAAATCTGAAAGAGACTAAATTTGTTCATTAAATCATTTATTTAGTTAACATGGACTGAGCTACACCCTATTCCAGACACTACTAAGGACAGCTTTCAAGTACTCCAATGATTGGAAATAAATACATACAGAAAAATTTGTAATACATATATTGGTAAGTGCTGTAGTAGTTTGTGTACATTTCCTTTGGAATGACCCCACTTCTCTTTGCTCTATCCCCCCATTCCTGACCTCTGGCAGATACGGTTTTGCAATTTAATGCAACATTCAAGTTTTAATTGATTGTATCTGGTGTGTCCACTGAACTGAAGAGTGGCCAATTAATTTTTCTCTTCAGGGAATTTAGAATTGAGCCTGAGAAGCAGTCAGTGTCTCAGGTCAAAGACAGTTTTAGCAAACTATGTTTCTTGAATTTTATCAAAACTTTAAAGGTTGGGCAGCGCCTATGGCTCAAAGGAGTAGGGTGCTGGCCCCATATACCAGAGGTGGTGGGTTCAAACCCAGCCCTGGCCAAAAAAAACAACCAACTTTTAAGGTTATTCATATAAAGTTGTTCAGAATAACTTACTTTTTTTTTTTTTTTGGTAGTTTTTGACCCACTACCTCTGGTATATGGGGCCGGCACCCCACTCCTTGAGGCACAGGCACCACCCTGAATAACTTACCTTTTTAGTATCTGTAGCATCTGTAGTGGTCACTCTTTTTCGTTCCTGATATTTGTGCCTCATCTCTTTTTTCCTAAGTTTATCTTGTAGTTATTTGTCTATTGTATTAGCTTTTCAATAAATCAACAATTGGTTTTGTTAATCCTCTTTGTTTTATGTTTGTTTTATATTTTATTAAATTCTGCTCTTTATTATTTCCTTTATCCCATTTCTTTGGGTTTATCTTACAGTTCTTCTTTCTAAAGTTTTGAGATGGATGCTTTGCTCATTAATTTTTAAACTATCTTCTTCAATACAAGCATTCAAAGTTAAATTTCTAAGTACTGTTGAAATTGCATCCGATTTACAAATGGTTTGAAACAATTTTGTTATAGTTGAGTCAAAATGTTTAAAATTTCCTTTATGATTTTTACTTTAACATTTGGGCTACTGAGAAGGATATTTATTAATTTATAAATACATAGAAATTTTTCCAGGTATCTTTTTGTTACTGATTTTTAACTTTATTGTACTGTGGTCAGAGAACACAGTTTTTATTCTTTTAAATTTTTAAAAAATTTGTCCTAATTTGGTCTTTTTTTTTTTTTTTTTTTTTGAGACAGAGTCTCACTATATCACCCTTAGTAGAGTACTGTGACATCACAGCTCACAGCAACCTTAAACTCTTGGACTTAAGCAATTCTCTTGCATGAGCCTCCCAAGTAACTGGGACTACAGGCACCCACCACAATGCCTGGCTATTTTTGATGTTGCAGTTGTCATTGTTGTTTAGCAGGCCTGGGCGGGCTGGGCTCGAACCCATTAGCCCCAGTGTATGTGGCCAGTGCCTTAACCACTGAGCTACAAGCGCTGAGCCAATATGGTCAATTTTTGTGAGTGTTCTATTTTTGCTTATAAAAATGTATTTTGCAATTGAGTACAATTTTTATAAATATATCCATTAAGTCAAATTTGGTTTCTTTAATTATTTCAGATTAAGACTAGAATACATACAATTAAGTTTCATTGTTTGCATTTGTTAGGTAAAGTCCATTTACAGTTGAGTCCTTCATCCAGGAAGTGTGCTGTATACCCTTACACTGTATTCATTAGGTGGGAGGTTACCTATTCCCCACCCTCCTCCCTTCCCTTCCCTCCCTCCTCCCTCCTCCCTTTACCCCTCTACCTCGCCCCCCCTGCCTCCACTCCCTACTTGAATTTAATTGTGTTTTTCACTCAAGCGGGCATGTAGTTTTTCATCTACTGGTTTCATGTTAGTATTGAGTACATTGGATACTTGCTTTTCCATTCTTGTGATGCTTTAATCAGGAGAACCTTCTTCAACTCCATCTATGTTAATACAAAAGATGTATTGCTGAATAATATTCCATTGTATACATATATCATAGTTTATGAATCCATTCATGACTTGATGGGCACTCAGATTGATTCTATATATTGGTGATTGTGAATTCACCAGCAATAAACATTCTAGTGCAAATGTCTTTATAGTAAAATTTGTTTTATTCTTCTGGGTAGATACCTAATGATAGGATTGCAGGATCAAATAGAAGGTTAACTTTTAACTCTTTGAGACTTCTCTATACTTTTTCCATATAGGTCGTATTAGTTTGCAATCCCATTAGCAGTGTGAAAGTGTTCTCTTCTCTCCACATCTAAGTCAGCATCTGCACCTTTGGGACTTTGTGACATGGGCTATTCTCACTGGGGTTAGATGATATCTCAAGGTGGTTTTGACTTGCATTTCTCTGAGGATTAAGGATGATGAGCAGTTTTTCATGTGTTTTTTGGCCTTTTGTCTGCCATTGTTAGAGAAGTTTCTATTCAAGTCTCTTGCCCACTGATAAATGGGATTGTTTGTTCTTTCCTTGTTGATCAGTTTGAGTTCTCTGTAGATTCTAGTTATCAGTTCTTTGTCAGATTTGTAGCATGCAAGTATCTTTTCCTATTCTTAAAGCTGTCTGTTTGCTTTAGTTTTTGTGCCCTTAGCAGAAGCTTTTTAGTTTAATCACATCTCATTCATTTATTTTTGGTGTTACTGCCATTGCCAATAAGATGTTCTTCCTAAAATCTTAAATTAAATCTTTTATCTAATGTGAGTCTATTTTTGTAAATAGTGAGAGGTGCAGGTCCAGTTTCTGTCTTCTGCATGTGGCTTGCCAGTTCTCCCAGCATCATTTATTAAATAGGGATTCTTTCCCCAGTGTTCTGTTTTTGTTGATTTATTGAAGATCAGGAAGTGATATATAGCTTCATCTAAATATGTGACTAATTACATTCATTGTATATGAAACAAGTAATCTAGTTAAAAGTTTCATCTCTAGGTTCTTTATTCTCTACCATAGACCTATGTCTGTATTTTTGTGCCAGTACCATGATGTTTTGATCTCTGTAGACCAATCTGTTTATCACGCTACTCAAATTTTTTATATCTTTCCTCTAAGGGTAATCATTATTATTATTATTTTAATTTGCTATTCTGTAAATTCCTAATGGAGCTCATAATGTTAAAAATCTCTCAATAAGATTGTGGATTTGCTTATATTTCCTTGGAATTATTTTGCTTTTTACTTTGCTTTGAGGTTATATTATCACATATACACAAATTTTATAATGTCATATATCTTTCTGATAAATTAAACCTTTATTATAAAGTAATTTTTAATTAAAGTAATTAACTAAATTATTAATGCTTTTGCCTTAAAGATAATTTTGTATCATATGGTTTCTTACACATGGGTTTTTCTGATTGCTGTTAACATATCTTTGTTCTGCTCTTTCCTTTTTAATCTTTCAATATCCTTATATTTTAGATGTATCTCAAAGAATACTAGGTTGGATTATTTTAAAATAAAACTCTGTCTTTTAACTACATTACTTGTTTCTTTACAATGAATGCAATTAGTCACATATTTAGATTTATCTACCATTATATTTCATGTTATATGTCTCATCTATTTTATTTCTTTTAGTCTTTATTCCTAACTTTTTTTGCATTATTTAAGCATTTTTATTATTACCTTTTATTCCTGTACTTGTTTCAAAGTTATATATTCTATTTCTATTCATTTAGTGGATATCCTATAATTTACAAGACATATATTTAATTTACCAAATTTAATCAATACCTTTATCATCGCTCTTACAGGATCTTAGACCTTAATAAATTTACTACCACATCTCCCAACTGAAATGTTATTTTATATAGTCAATATTTATTTAGACCTCCCACATACCATTATCACTTTCTTTTCTCTTCCTCCCTCCTTACATCTCAGGCTTTCCATTTTAGATCAATTTTTTTCCAACCTAATGAGCATCCTTTAAAATGTCCATTAGCACATATCTGCTAGTGACAAACTTTCTAGTTTTTTGTTCCCTAAAGCTATTATATTTTACCCTACTGAAAAATATTTTCAGCTGATATAGAATTTTATATTGGACATTATTATTTTTCAGCACCTTAAATATATTATTCCAATGTATTCCAGCTTTCATTTTTATTATGGAAAAATCAGTTGCCAATCTATTACCCATAAAGAGAATATATAATTTTTCTCTGGCCGCTTTCAGATTCTATCTTTGTCTTTAGTTGTTATAGTTTTTCCATACTGTATCTTACTGTATATTTCTTTTTATATATCCTGTTTGTTATTCACTGGGCTTCTTAACAAAATAAAACAATGTAGAAGACTCAAACTGGAACCTCACCTTTCACCATTAACAAAAATTGATTCTTACTGGATAAAAGATTTAAACTTAGACACGAAACTATAAAGACACTTGGAGAGAATGCAGTGAAAACACTCAAAGAAATCGGACTGGAAGGATATTTTGTGAGGCGGATCCCCCTCTCCCCCTGCCCTGTAACTAACACCAAAAATATATTACTTGGATCTGATCAAACTAAAAACTTTTGCACAACCAAAAACACAGTAAGTAAAGCAAGCAGACAGCCCTCAGAATGGGAGAAGATATTTGCAGATTATGTTTCTGACAAAGATTTGATAACTAGAATCCATTAATTTTCTTATAATTAATAAGAATAGAACAAGTGATCCCATTTCATTGTGGGTGAGAGACTTAAACAGAAGCTTCTCTGAAGAAGGCAGGCACATGGCCCACAGACATATGAAAAAAATGCCCATCATCTTTAATCATCAGAGAAATGCAAATCAAAACCACTTTGTGGTATCATCTAACTCTAATAAGACTAGTCCACATAACAAAATCCCAAAACTACAGATGTTGGTGTGGATGTGGAGAAAAAGGAACACTTCTGCACTGCTGGTAGGAATGCAACTAATGTGTTACTTTTGGAAAGAAGTTTAGAGAACACTTTGGGAACTAAAAGTAGACCTGCTGCTTGATCCTGCAATTCCTCGATAGGTATATATCCAGATGACCAAAAATCATTTTATAACACAGATATTTGTACCAGAATGTTTCTTGCAGCCCAATTCATAATTGCCAGGTCATGGAAGAAGCTCAAGTGCCCATTGACTAATGAGTGGATTAACAAATTGTGGTATATGTATACTATGGAATATTATGCAGCCATAAAAAGATGGAGCCTTTACCTCTTTTATGTTTATATGGATGAAGCTAGAACATATTCTTCTTAGTAAAATATCTCAAGAATGGAAGAAAAAGTATCCAATGTATTCAGTACTATTAGGAAACCAGTATATAATCACCCACACTTTTATACGAATGATAAAACACAACTATAGCCCAGAATGAAAGAGGGAAGAGGAGGGTGAGGGGAGGAGAGGAGGAGGCAGGGAAGAGGGAGAGTAACGTGATGAAACCAGCCACATATTGCCATCTGATCTTTGATAAAACAAACAAAAGCTTGCACTGGGGAAAAGAATTCCTATTTAATAAATGGTGCTCTGACTGCAATTGGAACTACATCTCTCACCACTCACAAAAAATTGATTCTTGCTGGATAAAAGATTTAAATTTAGGACACAATACAATACAAATTCTAGAAGAAAGTGTGGGGAAAACTCTTGACAAAACTGGCCTGGGAAAAGATTTTATGAAGAAGACCCCCCTTGGCAATTTCAGCAACACAAAAAATAAATATGATTTGATCAAGCTAAAAAGCTTCTGCACAGCTAAGGTTACAACTAAAACAGACAGACAGCCTTCAGAATGGGAGAAGATATTTTCATGCTACAAACCTGACAAGAACTGATAAGTAGAATCTACAGAGAACTCAAACTGATCAACAAGAAAAGAGCAAACAATCTTGCCCATTTATCAGTGGGCAAGAGACTTGAATACAAACTTCCCTAAAGATGACAGACGAATGGCCTACAGAATATGAAAAACTGCTCATCGTCCTTAATCATCAGAGAAATGCAAGTCAAAACCACCTTGAGATATCATCTCACCCCAGTGAGAATAGCCCATGTCACAGAGTCCCAAAGGTGCGGATGCTAAATTAGATGTGGAGAGAAGAGAACACTTTCACACTGCTAATGGGATTGCAAACTAATATGACCTGTATGGAAAGAAGTATAGAGAAGTCTCAAAGAGCTAAAAGTAAACCTTCCATTTGATCCGGCAATTCCATCACTAGGTATCTACACAGAAGAACAAAAATTATTTTTCCATAAGAATATTTGCACTAGAACATTTATCGCAGCTCAATTCATAATTGCCAAGACATGGAAGCAACCCAAGTGCCCATCAACCTATGAATGGATCAATAAAGTATGCTATTGTGAATAATGCTGCAATGAACATGAGTATAGCTCAATAGAGTACTATTGAGCTATAAGAAAAGGTATAGACCTTACATCTTTTGTGCTTGCCTAGATGGACTTAAAACACATTCCTCTTAGTAAAGTATTTCAGGAATGGAAAAACAAGTAAACAATGTACTCAGTACTAATATGAAACCAATATATACACAGCTACACACCCATGTGAAAGAAAAACATGAGTATATTCTAGTAGGGAGGAGAGGAGGGGGGGTGATTGCTAGGGTCTCACCTAATAGGCAAAACGTGTGGGTGTTCAGTGTGCCCCTGAGTCAAGGGCTCAACTATAATTTGAATTAGAGAACAATGTACCTATATACTCGAGTATAAGCCGAGATTTTTGGCACAAAATTTGTGCCAAGTTCGGGTTTTTCGGCACAAATTTTGCCGAAATATACTCGAGTATAAGCCGAAAAAACTCGGCTTATACTTGAGTATATATGGTAAACCTTTGCACCCTTATATTAATCTGAAAGGGAAGACAAAACAAAACAAAACAAAAGAAAACCTTTCCCAGGCTAACAAAAGCTAAGGGAGTTTGTCACCACTAGGCCTGACTAAATAGTGAAGATATAAAGCTAAATGGAGTCCTTTAACCTGAAACAAAAGGCTCCTAATTAATAATACAAAATATATGAAAGACAGAAACTCAGTAATATAAGTAATACATAGTTACATTCAGAGGACTCTATACTGTAAGGGTGATGTGTAAAGCAATTCTATCTCTACTATAAGAGTTAAAAGAGAAATCAATTAAAACAACAGTAGGTACAATAAATTGTTAAGAACGTAAATTACAAAAAGATATAAATTTTGACCTCTAAATCATAAGAGAGGGGTGAAAGTGTATTTTATGTGATTAACGTTATTATTAACTTAAAATAGCCTGCTATACCTACATTATAAGATGCTTAATGTAAGCATCATGGTAAAAATGAAGCAGTAACATATAGTCATTGTACTAAATACAAAAGGAAAGGGTCCATAGCATAGCACCACAGAAAATTATCACACCATTAATTATAACAGCAAGAGAAATATAAAGAAATGAAGAATCTACAAAATAAGAAATCAAATTACAAATAGCAGCAGCAAGTTTTTACCTATCAATAACTACCTTGAATGTAAATGCATTAAATTCTCAAATCAAAAGACAAAGAATAATTCAATAAACTAAAAAATCCAAATATATGTAGCCTACAAGGAACTAACTTTACTAGTAAGGACACACTTACTAGTGTAACAATGAAGTAAAGACATTAAAAAAGATGTTTTACAAAAATGGAAACCAAAAAAGAGCAGACATAGCTATACTTATATGTGTATCAGACTAAACAAACTTTAAGTCAAAATGGTAAAAAGAAATAAAGAGTGTTATTATGTTAATAATGAAGGGAGAAATTCATCAACAGGACACAACAATCACAAATACATATGGACCCAACACTGAAGCACCCAAATATGTAAAGCAATTATTAAATGAACTGAGAGAGAGATAGACTTACAGTAGCATGGGACGTCCATTCCCCACTTTCAACAATGGAAAGATGATTGGTATGGAAAATCAAGAAGGTTACATTAGACTTGAAGTTTATCAAACTTGATAAATGCCCTCAAGGCAGAAGCAACATCTTTGTTCCTATGCCACATTTTGATTATGGATATACACATAGCACATTCATCTATTGAAGGACTCTTACTTCTTCTACATTGTTGCTACTGTGAATAATGCTGCAATGGACGTGGGTGTAAAAATATCTCTTCAAGATTCTATTTTCACTTCTTCAGGGTATATACCTAGAAGTAGAATTACTGAATCACATGTTCTTTCTATATTTAATTTTTGGAGGAAACACCATACTGTTTTTCATGGTGTCTGTACCATTTTCTATTTCTACCAAGAGAGAGTACGTAAGATGGCCAATTTTTCAACATCTTTATCAACACTTGTTCATTGTATTCTGGGGGGGGGCGGCATTTTAATGCTAGCCATCCCAGTGAGTGTAAGATGAATTCTGTTACTTTGCCTTGCATATTTGAAATTATGTTAATAAGTACACATTTAAATTATTGATCTTTTCATAAATATGTCATTCTCTTTAATAATATCTCTTGCTTTAGAGTACACTTTTTTTTTTTTTTGAGGCAGAGTCTTACTGTGTTGCCCTTGGTAGAATGCTAGGGAGTCACAGCTCACAAAAACCTCAAAGTCATGGGCTTAAGTGATTCTCTTGCCTCAGCCTCCCAAGTAGCTGAGACTACAGGTACCCACCACAACACCTGGCTATTTTTTTGTTGTCATTGTTGTTTAGTAGGCCCAGGCTGTGTTCGAACCCTCCAGCTCCAGTGTAAGTAGCTGGTGCCCTAACCACTGAGCTATGGGTACTGAACCTAAAGTATACTTTAATAGTAGTAATGTTACACTGGACTTTTATTCATTGGTATTTGCATGTATAAATGTTTTGAGTCTTTATATATAATGTACCATAGATAATCACAATGATATTTTTAAAAATATATCAAATCTTAGTCTTTGATAGTTGGAATATTTTGTCCATTATAATTAATGCAATTACTGAGATAGTTGAATTTTAATCCACCCTGTTCTCTTTTTTTTCCCTATTTGTTCATTTAGTTTTTAATTTCTGATTTGCTTTATTTTATTATTTCCACATTTTCTATTTGGTCCATTTCTAAATCTGTTTTGTCTTTTTTATAGTGTCCTCTTCTGTCATTATTTTTTCCCTTAATTTTGTTATCATTAGGAAAGTGTTTATTTTATAATCTCTTGAAGCTTAATACTTTGGTTTGAAGGAATGTATCAATTCCCCTTTGTTCTGTCATAAATTCTTTTTACAGTACATAAGTTTTTCACCATTTTTTTTTATTAACTTCTTCTCTCCTCACCTTTCCCTAAAAAGATTCATAAGCACTGAGGTACAGCGAAGAGCCCTACCAACTCACTGGGTTCAGAATATTTTTCTCTAAGGAAATGTACATGACCAGACCCTCATGCTGGATTTATTACAACAAGATCAATTTACATATTGATTTATCTGCTTAGAACTTTGGGGACATACAAGTTTGGGACTTTTATGTCCAATAGGAAACATTTTGCCCAATCCCAAGGCCAAGAACAAGGAAGAGTCTAAGCTTTCCTAATCATTTCTTGGGAAGAAGATAATCATTTGGTTGTTGGTTTTACCCAAAGTTGCGGTGTATGCTTTCTACCCAACTAACTCCTGACTGTGTCTCCTGTCCTTGCATGTAGCTTACAACTACAGGGCTCATGACCTATTCTAATACCACCTTGATCTGTCATAACATTAGTTTCTATGCCCATCATTCTAGTAATATATTCTGTGTTTTGGAAATTAGGAATTTCTTATTCTTTCATCAAACTCAACCACATTCATTAAAAAAATTTTTTTTTGCATTTATATATATTTGTATCATGAAAGGGATGGAGAAATCCATGTTTGGTTCACAATAATGCTGGAATGGCAAGTCCCACACTAATAAAACAAGTAGTCTAAATTAAGTACAATGTTCCTTACATATTTGAAGTTCTATTTTTTCCCTTGTTACTATTGACTTTAATGCATTTATGCTCATGTTAAATTTCTATAGTCTTTACCTACTACTAATTTCTTCAACACTGTAAAATTTTATCATAAAAATTTCTACCAGAGAGCAGTACATTTTATGACTGTTTTCATAAACCACGGGGCTCAAGGAGAGGTCTACACCAGCTCTTAGTGACCATATGAATGTGACCAAGTTTTGTCTATCTTCCTTTCCAAAATATAATCTCTGTGTTGGTTAGCATAGTCATTAAATGTATTTGGACTTATTTTACCTCCTTTTTCCTTGAAGTACATGGTAAGATTATTATTCTCGTCTCTCTGAATTTAGGCGTGGCAATGTGACTTGCTTCGGCTAAAGAGGTGTGAGTAATTACTTTCTGGTGGAAGCTTTAAGAGCTGATGTGTGCTTCACCACATTCTCTTTTCCCTTTCCCACCAAGACTAACAACATTGCAAATGGTATTGTTTCTTTAGCCCAAGTTCCAGAATAAGAATTATGCTGGGTAGACTTTCTAAATGACACATAATCAAAACAGAGTCTGAATAAGAAATAACTCAAGATTTGTTGTCTTAAGATTTGGGGGGGCTAGTTTTACTGCATCACAATTTGGCCTTTCCTGATTGATACAAGAATAAGTAAGGCAGTTTACTTTTCATTATATTTTTCATATTTTAGCACAAGACCTAACATAGTAAGTATCTGTGATTCATTGAGTCAAACCAAAACTCTCTAACCCCTGTGGTAACAGGACAAAGATGAGGACTCTTTGACTTTCTGTGAGATTTGATTTTGAATCCTCAATACATTCCATTCATTTTTCCATTTGGAGGGCCGGAGAAAGACATTTGACTTAGCCACAAATGGTAATCATTGAGTTTGGTACAAAGTCCCATTTGAAAAAGGAAGACGAAGGGCATTGCTTCCAGCTACTGCAATTTATGGAAACGCTGAACGTTCTATTCTGTTAGCCTGTGAGAAACAGTGCTAGGCAGAAAAGTCAACAGAGTTTTTTGTTTGTTTTTCTCTTAGTTTAATCACTCAGGGAAGAAACATCTTCTGATCACAGAATTGTGTGCTTGGGAAGAACTTTGGCATTCATCAAGTCTACCTACTGCCTTCAAGTAACTGATCTTGCTTGGGAAAGGGGTTTTATTCTTAAAGTTCTGAAACCATTCTTGGTCTCTGAAGCAAGATGATTGGCTCTACCAATATAAAGTCATATTCTCTTGGTCAGATAAATATTTTAGAGGAATTTTTCAAATAAGTAGAGTAGCCATATTATTTAATGTTCAAGCACTGAAGATAATTGACTCAGTATAAACTGATATTTTCCTGGGCAAACTATATGAACACCTTACCAAAGACACACCAATGTGAATTTCATAACATATGATAAATACATGAGATCCCTTATTCTGAAAAGACCCAGTCATAAAAGAACAAAAGGCCAAGGTAAGGAAATATCATTCTCAGCGAGGCATTTCAATGGGTAAGAACATCGTTGCATTAGCTAGTTATCACTAAACTCTTTTCAGATATGCCCAAATATTTCCCTGAAATGGCTTCTGTAACATTCTTAGACATGGTTAGTCTCTGTCAGCTGGGTTTTCCCAGCACAGCATAGACACTTCTACAGAATAATCTTCCAAACTATATGTAATTCTCCACTTATACCTGTCTTCCCTTGTGGGCTATTCAAGAGCAGAAACCATATCTTATTTCCTTTTGTGTCCAAGAAAAACTTTTTTTACCCAAAAGCAATTGCTTAGTAAATTATTGAAAGAATGAAACCAGAGAACTACTTATTCGGGAAAAGATTATACTTACAAGGTCTTCCCAGCTTGAGCATTTGATAAAAGGAATAAAAAAGAAAGAACTGATTTACCAGCTGTTTCCTGACTCATAGGGAAAGAAATAGAGATTCTGAGGTGGAGGCAGGGGAGAAACAAAACATAGTTCTTTCATTTTAATTACATTTGGCTGTGGTGCTATTTCTGGATAGAACTCACAAGGCTGTAACTGCGCAGAGCTGTGTGTTCATTACTTAAGGGAAAACAAGGCAATGTACTAATCTTCAAGAGATTTTTAACAGACTATTTTGTGGTACATCTTCTAGGAATGAAACTGAATGTAGATCAAATCTCCTCCAGTGGTAATTACAAAAATTAAAGATGCGGAGCATCATCTGGTCAACCCTCCCAGCACAGCATACATACTATTACCCAAGCCATTTTTGTGTAGCACCTGTCACTTCCCAGGAGTGGGCACAACTCTTAGCAGAGCAGAGAGATCTCTTTGGAAATACAAAGCAGACACTCTGCTCCTGCTGTTAGATGGCCTTGGTGAGGCACTGGGAATTGACAGATGCTAAATTGGCAGCAGAATTCTCTAAGCTAGGAGTTAAGTCGTATGTATTTATAAAAAGGGGATACACCTCTCCTCTGGGCCCAGAGGAAGTAGGTAGATGGGAGTATGTTTATTTTATTAAGATGCTCTGCAGGACTTAAGGAGCTGATTTTACTGAATTATGTGTCAGGAAAGGGGCATCATTCTCAGAGTTGAATAGTTCTACCTTAAAGAATAGCATTATACTATTCTACTAATAGTAGATAATAGATAGATACTAATAGTAGATAATAATAGCATTATACTATTCTACTATACTAATAGTACACTATTCAGATGACATTAAAAGCCCAGAGTTCTCCACTATGCAAGTCAGCCATGTAACAGAAAACCACTTGAACCCCATAGTCTACTTAAATTTTAAAAATACTAAAGAGAGAGAATGGGAGAGGCACAGAATGAGAGCATAGAGCACAGAGCCTGGTGGGATTACTTTGGGTTCTAATTCTGGGCTATTGCTTGAGTGGTTAGAAGCATAAGACATCAGTGTTTCCCCTGAGGGATGGAGATTTTATAAAATTAAGGTGTAGAGAGGAGTCCTGGGGACCAGTGAAGGTGGTGGCAGAGGGAGATGGCAGAGAAAGGGCATCATAGATCTCTCCCTGCCCTCAATCTGTCTCAGCCCTCAACATCCTGTCACTATTCCTTCAACAAGTATAACCTGGGCCTCCACTAAGCTCGTAGCACTGTGTAAAACTAATAGTAAAGCCTCAAAGAAGTAGGGCGCCGGTCCCATCTGCCAGAGGTGGTGGGTTCAAACCCAGCCCCGGCCGAAAACTGAAAAAAAAAAAAAAAATAATAATAATAATAATAACTACTAACAGTAAAAACGACAGCTTTGGTTCTTAAGCTCTCCTGGTCCAGCAGAGCAGGCAACCACATAAACAGATCATCATCACTGTGCTAGGTATGCTACTGGAAATGTATATAGGAGGTGATGAAAATATGGCAAAAGGAATTGTCAGTTCTGTGTGGTTATAAAGTAATGAGAAACTAGAATTTTGGCAAGTCTTCACATATGGCTCCCCATTATAGTTCTGGTCCTATGTGTGTCCTCACAGTCCATTCTCACCACCTGCCATGCGTGGCACCAGTGCCCTGCTCCATCCCATCTGCCTGGTTCTCAGCTTTGTCCCTGGATGGATACTCTGCTTTTCTCTACTGATCTGAATCCTATCTGTTAAGATCAGCTCAAGTCCACCCTCCTCCATGAAGCCTTTTCTGATTTTTCCAGCCCACAGTAACCACCCCATTCTGAACTCATTTGGAATTCTGCTTTGACACTTCATTTTATCCTGCCTTGTGACATCTCTTATATAGTTCTTCGAGTATTGATTTAGTACATACATTTTCCCCCCAGCTAAAATTAGACATGAAATGGCACAAACCATTACCTAACATTCCATATAGACCCAAGTAGAGCATAGGATACAGCACTCAGTAATACTTGAATAAATGAATGTGGGCTTTTTGTTCTTTAGGGGGAAGATCCAGAAAGAAATCCACCTAAATTCAATAAAGAGAACCTTTCCTTCCTTCCCATAATGTTACAAACTTGTGTAACATTATATTTTTCCTTAAGATCTTCCATACATTCATTCATCCACCAACTACTTGCTTGAGAGTTTAGTATTGAACCACTCACTCCATGGTGTCAAATCAACTGAGATGAACTGACGATCTAAGTGGAAGGCCAGCATGTAGAGATACATAGAATAAAGTGTTAAGAGTTTTATATCTGTCAGGGCAGGGGCCCAGGGAACTGAATGTCAATTCTATGACACAGTTAGGTAAGTAATGATCTCATGAGCTAGGGGATCCTTGAGCTCTTTAAAACAATATGCACCCACCCTGCAATTCTTCGACCAAAGTAAGCAACCCTAACCATCAGCCAGTTGTTTATTCTGGCTTGCCTTGGCTCAGCAGGACCTCTTCACACATTTCAGACCCAATTCCTTCATTACCTAGCATATCAGAGCATGCCAACATCCCACCTCACAGATGATTTGATTGATACTTTGGCAGGAGATAGAGTTCTTGGGCGGAGGTAATTTTCCCTCAGAATTCTAAAGGTATTTCTCAATTATTTCTAACGTCTACCGTGGCTATAGCCAGATGCTATTTCTGACTCTTGATATTTTATGTGAGGCCTCTTTTGTTCTCAAGTGATCCCAAAAGGTTTTTAGAATCTTCCCTTTGTCCTTGGTTTCAATGATAATCTATCTTAATGTTTTTTGTTTTGTTGTTTTAGTTGTGGCAAAACAGACATATTTTATGTCTATGTCATAATTTGCCATCTTAACCATTTTTAAGTGTACCGTTCAGGGGTATTAATTATACTCACATGGCTTGCTACTATTAATTTTTAGCCCTGGGCTTTAATTTCAAGCCCTTCATGGACCCTTTCAAAAAGGAGCTTCATGTTCTTGCTTTATTTCTCTAATAATTTCCTCCTCTATTTTTTATCTCCTCTCTCTTTCTGGAGAAGAAAGATGTTTGATCTTCTGTACTTCTCTAATGTTATGTTTTCTCTTATTAACTGTCTCTTTGATCATTTGTTCTACTATCATTTGTTTTTTTTTTAAACTTTGTCTCCTAATTATTTTACTAAGTATTTTATTTCTATCATATTTTAATTCTGTTTGTTATTTCTTGCTTTGAATATTCTTTTCAAAATAGAATATCCTATTATTGTTTCATTGATGTAAAATGTTATATTATTTCTCTGAGAATAATAATTTTTTGAAATTACCTTATAGTTACATTCTTTTCTCCTAGTACCTTGTACATTTTTTCTGGTTATTTAGGGGTCTCTCTCCCATTTTAGGAGATTTTCCTTAAATATCAGTCATCCCTGGCTGTCATAACTAAGAATGTGATAGAGGAAGCTGAATGGATAGTTTATGAGCATGGACAGGACTGGTTTGATCAGTTAGGGACCCAGTAATTTTCCTGGTGAATTGTTTGCAAATACCATCCTTAAGACAGGGTTTCAGCAATCTGAAAACCAAGTAGAAGAAGGGTATGGGTGGTGTCTCACCCTTTACAATGTAAATTTTTACTTCTTTTGCTTTCAGCATGCTATTTCATTCTCTTCTTTGCCTGGCAAGCTTAACTCTGGGATCTCTTGGTTTCATATTCTCTAATAAACCTCTCACCTCTTCTGAGACCAGCACAGTGAAGGCGCCTGGGCATCACACACTTATATAAATGTTCAACTAATCCCTCCTCACCTCAATTTATTCTGAGGGACTCAGTGCCCCTTTCCAGATTTTAGCAGCTAATCAACTTCTCCCCTCTTCAGTCTTTCTCCATTATGCAAAGTCAATTATCAATGATATACTATTACTTTGTAACACCCCCAATGTTTTTGAAATCTGTCATCTACTGTCATATTCTATTCCCATTTTATTCAGAATTTATGGGTTTTGGGGTTTGTTTTTTTTTTTTTTTGAGACAGGGCCTCAAGCTGTTGCCCTGGGTAGAGTGCCATGGCATCAAAGGTCACAGCAACCTCCAGCTCCTGTGCTTAAGTGATTCTCTTGCCTCCGCCTCCCAAGTTAAAGCTGGGACTATAGGCGCCTGCCCCCACGCCCGGCTATTTTTTTTTTGGTTGCAACTGTCATTATTGTTTGCCAAGCCCAGGCTGGATATGAACTGAACTGGTTGGCTCTGGTGTAGGTGGCTGGCACCTTAGCCACTTGAGCTATAGGCGCCAAGCCAGGCTTTCTTCTCATTTTCTTTTTGGTGACCTTCCTGGATAGATTTATTTATGTGTATTTATCTGCCATATTTAACCAGTAGTCCTTTTCCTTATATTAGATTTTAGTTTTTTTTCCTACTGACACTCCCAGAAACTTCCCTCAACGTCATCATCCGCCCTATACTCACTACTATGGTATCAGGTTTCCAGAACTAGAAAATTAAAAGCCAGAATATCCAGTTAAATTTGGATTTTAGATAAGTACGGTATGGAATATAATCTAAAAAATTATTCATTGTTTTTCTGAAATTCAAGCTTAACTGTTCATCCTATATCTTATTGGCAACCTGTCTTAGTTAAAGCTGTTATAACACGTATAACACGTTATAAACTGGAGGGACTGTAAACAACAAAATTAATTACTTACGGTTCTGGAGGCTGAACATCTGTGGTCAAGATGCCAGCATAGTTGTGTTGCATTGAGGGCCCTCTTCTGGTTGCTGATAGCTGTCTTCTTAAAAGCTCACAGGGTAGAAAGAGTGTGAGAGAGCTCTCTGAGGTTCCTTTATAAAGGCACTAAACCCATTAGTGAGGGTTGCACACACATGACCTAATTACTGCCCGAAGACCCCAGTTCCTACTATCATCATATTGGGCATCAAGATTTCAACATGTGGATTTTGGGGGTACGCAAACATTCAGTTCATAATATAGTCCCACTAGGATAGAAACTTCTCATCCTAGCATTGGCCCTGTAGAACTCAATCCTACGTCCAACCACATGGCTAGCACCTGGCTAGCTGTTCTCTAGTCTACCACCTCCAGAAGGTCATACCAGAAATTTCCTGGTAGTTCTAGGACTTCTGTACCCTATTATAACAAGATGGGTAAAATGTCTACTCTTTATATTTGCTTATGCTAAAACAAAAATTTTAAATTTCATCCTTAAAGCTTTGGAGGACTGCCAAATATTTTTTAACACACAAGAGACATGATCAGATTTGGATTCTTAGAAAAATCATGAAGCAAAGAGGGTAACAAGCCGGGGGCCAGGGAGACCTTTGGGTAACTAGTAACTTAAGCAAGAAAAGATAGCATTCTGAAACGGAGAACAAGTAGAAATGAAGAGGTGAAAACACAAGGAATATTTCAAGAGGTAGGAGCTATTGGACTTGAAAATTTGAATAGTTGTGGTGAAGGGAAGGGAAGTGTTGAGTGCGTACAGAGTTTCTGACTTAGGCAAATGATGGTGAGTGGAGCCTTTTACCAAGAAAAGAAATTCAGAGGAAGATTGCCACTGGTTTTCTTCTAAATGATTCTCATTTATACAAGGGGAGGGAGAGGTTCTTCTAGGAATCACGACAGTCATGGGCCTTGTCCCAAACTCTAGCAAAAAGAAACCACAAACCTTCAGCTTATTGAAGTCAGTTTCAAACTGCAGCTCCTACCCTGGCTGTGAGCTCAGCTGACAGGGGAAGAACTGCATTTCCCCACGTTAGCAAGGAAGGGTCCTTCTCACATGATAGGAACCAGGCAGTGACAGCTGTTGGCAATTGTTGGTAATTGCCAGCTTAACTATAGCAGAAATATTGTCTTCACTTTGCTCTGGCCCCTGAGGACCAACAGGAACACAGGGAAAGTTCTGTGCTCAGCCTGAGTTGATGTAACCCACCCTGGGCTGAGACCTGAGAGAACCAAATGGGACTGACTCTCTGGAGGGACCATTTTCTTACCAGTTCAGGAGCTGGCCCCTCCACTTTCTCTTTTAACTTTCAGATTACATTATTTGCATCAAGTTCTTCTGCACTAAACCTCCCTGCTTGCAATAATGATGTCAGGAATAGTTTATAGCCAGAAGCAGCACATGTCACTTCCCAAGGAGTCAGAAATAACATAGACTCCTCTGTTGTTGTTACATTTTTTTTCTCATGAAAAATCCCATTGATTCAACTGAATTGGTTGAGAATTTAACATTCACTTTACTGCCAATTCTTTGCCCTGTTAATTGTCAAGCCAATAAAGGCACCTGCTATCTCTGTTAAGTTAATGAGGCAGGGGAAAGAACAGGAAGGATGGCAGGTGAGGCCAGTCCTTTATCCCCTGAGTCTCTGGTTGCCAGGGCAACTTTTCCTGCAACTGTAAATGGCAGTGTTTTGCTTTTCTCTGTCCTGTGTTAGCAGACTGCCATTCCCAAAGGAGTGGCCCCTCCGCTTTGTTTTTTGAGGGGTGTGTAGGATGAACTTGAGCTAACAGTCTCATGTCAATTCCAGACATAGCTTCTCCATCCAGTTCTGTTGCTGTCAATTCAATTTCTTTTTCAAAAAGTCATATTGAATTGGAAATAATTCTGTGTGTGAAATTACTAGCACAAAGCAGCAAATGAGTATAGCGCCTGGGAAAAGGAAGGCCTAGGTTGAAAGACACGTTTAAAGAATGCAGGGGTGGGGGGGGGTGGGGAGGCTGGGGAGGAAGGGAAGAGGTGGTTCTGAAAGTTCCAGCTCAGGCGTCCTCAAACTACTGGGGCCCTTGGCCACATGAAACGGTGTGATTGTATTTGTTCCTGTTTTGTTTTTTTACTTCAAAATAAGATATGTGCAGTGTGCATAAGAATTTGTTCATAGTTTTGTTTTTTTTTTAAACTATAGTCCGGCCCTCCAACGTTCTGAGGGACAGTGAATTGGCCCCCTGTTGAAAAAGTTTGAGGACGTCTGTTCCAGCTGAAAAATTCAAATGAGTCCATAAAGAAGCAGGAAAAATCTGTAGCACTGTGCACTCAGACAAGCATCTCTGTACCTAAGTTTGCCTTATCAGATAAATTGCTAAATTCAAATCAAAGGGCAGGGATAGAGTAGGTAATCAACCAAGTAGACTTTTTTAAGTGGATAGCTTAGGATAAAGGGCTTTGGTGGACACAAAAGGAGGAAGGAACATTCATCAGCCAACAGGGGCTTGTTGTTATTAATAGTCTGTTTTATGACTAGCCCACCTTCCATAAGGTAATCATGGAACATAATGAACTAAATTAAGTCTTCTACTTTTCTCTCTTAGTGTGTGTATTACACACACACACACACACACACACACACACACACACACACACCAGCAAGGCCTGAAGATGGCCCACTGGTTTTCAAGAAGTATTACTGGTGGTGAAAAATCTGGTCTCTGGGGTAAAAAGGATTTGGGGAAAATTATTCTCTGAGCCTCAATGTTCTCCTCTGAAAAAATGGAGGTGATTAAAAAAGACAAAGCCGGGAAGCACCCAGCATCCTTCCAGGCACACTGCAGCTACTACACGGGGTTCACATTAGGAGACTTGCCTGCAAAGGCTGTGTCCTTTCCATTTCTCCGGTTCTCCAACTGAAACACCACACACACCATCCTGCTTCCTTTGTTTTCTCCTGGGAAGTGCTTCCTAGATTCTTGCCTCCCTGGCTTTTAGCTGCTGGCCAGGCACGAAACCTCCTAGCTCTGGGTTAGAGAGACTTGGTTATTTGCCAGGTTGCTGGGAGGATTCCCCAGAAAGACTGTGTCAGAGGCGCTAATGAGTCTCTGTTTAACGTGACTGTGCACTCTCCTGGCAATTGGGAGAGAAACACCTTGCACAACAATTAGCTTTTCACAGCCATAAGCAATTTGCAGTCATTAGCGCCATAGAAACACTGCAAATAACAGGCAGGAAGCAAGCCCCACTGTGAGTTATAGCAGTGCTGCTGCACAGCAGAGGTCCGAGAGCTGAGGTCTCCTGTGCCCACCAGCTCCAGCAAATGGGTTTTGTGACTCAAAGTGCCTCTGTTCCTTCCCATGATATCATTGAAAATAGCTCTGTCAAGCCCATTATTTGTTTCAGTGAAACATAAGTCTATCAGAAGAAAAGTCCAGAAGATGTAGTGCATAATAAAGCAATCCTGAATTCCCTTAAGACCAAGTAGCCTAAAGGAGGCTGGAAGGAGTAGTGTAATTGAAATTTGAATTGAGTGAAACCCCAGTGCAATGCCATGATTTAGCTCCAAAGCTGTTCCTAGCAGCATTGCTAAATTCTGGAATCATCTCTGTCTCTAACAATAGAAATTGGTTAAATAGTTGTGCTATAGCCATTCAATGGAATATGACGCAGCCTTTAAAAATAACATTCTTGAATTTATGGGTAGATTATATCAAAAGGCTATAAAGCATTATTAATGTATGGTATTATTTTTTACTGTAAGAAAATGATGTGCTCCTTCAAAGTCTTAACAGTTCAATTGTCTCTGAGTGCTGCAAATGGGAATGGGTTTTAATTTTTTAATTTTGCTATTCTTTATGGTATCTTTCTAAAATAAGGATATAGGCATGCATAATCCTTTGAATTAGGGAAAAGTTTAAAAAAAAAGCAGAGTGAGAAATTATGCCCTGTCTGGCTCAGGGGATTTAAAATAAGTGCAAAAAGTTTAAGCAAGTATTTTATTGAAGTATAACATATAAACAAAGAAAGGACACAAATAGTAAGTTCACAGCTTGATGACTTTTCATGAAGTACATAAACCCAGAGGGAGCAGAAAGAGTCTTAAACACTGTGGTTCACCTGGTCAACAGCAGGAGGTGAGCTCAGGTGGAATGTCGGGGATGCAAGTTGCTAACTTGAAAGCCCATCATGATAAATCAGATAAGAAAGGTGGTGAGGAGGGGGGTTGAGGGAGGGGTATTGGTGGAATCACACCTACGGGGCATCTCACAAGGGCAAGGGTGAAACTCAGCAAATGTAAAATGTAATGTCATGCCACGGTGACTGGGAAAATGCCAGGAAGGCTATGTTGAATATTGGGATGAAAATGTGTCAAATGGTTTATGAAGCTAGTATATGATGCCCCATGATCATATCAATGTACATAGCTGTGATTTAATAAATAAATAAATAATAAAAAAAAAATCAACTCACAATTAAGAAAGATTAATAAGAGAAAGGTTTATTTACCATGTGCATGGGGAGAATCACAGAAAGGTTACCCAAAATCCCAATGAAGTTCAGATTTTTTTTTTTTAGTTTTTTTTTTTTTTGTTTGTGTAATTTTGGATTAATGTGAGGTTACATTGTTTGCTTTTGTAAGATAAAATCCAAATTGTAGTTGAACCCCCTTCCAGGTTCAGCTATTTTTATACACATCTTTTAGGAGGAAGAGGGGAAATGAGGAGTACAGGTAATTCTGTTCAGGGAGGATGCTATGGAGGATGAATGGATGAGGAAAACTGATTTATTTTTTACATTAATCTGAAAGACAAGTATATTTTAAATGATTTGGGCCAAGTATGGTGGCATTTTGCAATATATTGAAATAACAGGAGAAGAAGAAAAGTCAATTTCCTCCTAGGATCTTTTGAATGGTCAGTCAGGTTTATGCAGCTAGAGAAAAAGCTTCCTCCAATGCTTTCTTGATCTCCAGGCCTGCAAATCAAAATACTGTTTATATCAACAAGTCATATTTTGGGATGAAATTTTATGAGCTCCTTCATTTAATATGTAATTTTTCACAAAACAAACAAAAGCTTTAAATTTCTGAGAAGTACACACTATCAGTCAAATATACAAAATAAGCATTAATGATAATGATTTTTGCATTCAAGAATATATAATAGATGTTTCAATCATTAACAGCTTTTTTATATTTCTCAATAAAAGCACTTACTCAGATTAGATTAAGTTTATTTGTATTTATTTTATAGATGTATGTTTTTTGTTGCTATTACAAATAAAATATTCATTGTCTTATATTAAAACATATTTCCAAATTATTATGTGCATTACAATAGGCTTTTCATGTTTAGATTTTATTTGCACACATCATATATAAGAAGAAAATAATTGTTTACTAGAACTCATACATATTGTTCACTTTCTTTTTCATTGTATTCACTAGAATTGTCAAAATAATTATAAGAGATAGTAGTGAAAGTGAACATTTCTGTTTTTAATAGATATAGCAGGTTTCACCTGCTAAAATGATGATTTGCTACTAGATCTTTAGGTAAACCTTACCATGTTTAAATATTCAATTTGCATTTCAATTTTATTTATTTTTTGTTTATTTATTTTTTTGAGACAAACTCTCAGTCTGTCACTCTAAGTAGAGTGCTGTGGGATCATCTTAGTGCACAAATCTCAAACTCTTAGGCTTAAGAGATTCTCTTGCCTCCTAAGTAACTGGGACTACAATCATTGGCCATGATGCGCAACTGATTTTTAGTAGAGCCATGGTCGTGCTGTTGCTCAGACTGGTTTCAAACTCCAGAGCTCAGGAAATCCACCCCCCATGGCCTCCCAAGGTGCTTTTATTTACTTTTAATAGGCTTCCCTTACAAATACTATGAAATACTTTCTTAGCATTCACTGATAAATTTGCAATTGTCTGCTTAAATGTATTAATAATTTTTTAAAATGGAAGCATTCTTATGATTTTTAAGAATGGGAATTTCTGGTGTGTCATCTTTAAAATACATTCTTACATAATCATAAAAGAATGCTTCCATTTTAAAAAATTAGGGAACACTTCTGCACTGCTGGTGGGAATGCAAGCTAATACGTTCCTTTTGGAAAGAAGTTTGGAGAACACTCAGGCATCTAAAAGTAGATCTGCCATTTGATCCTGCAATTCCTCTACTAGGTGTATATCCAAACGACCAAAAATCACTTTTCAATAAAGATACTTGCATCAGATTGTTAATTGCAGCTCAATTCATAATTGCTGAGTCATGGAAGAAGCCCAAGTGCTGATTGACCTATGAATGGATTAATAAATAATGTATATGTATGTATACCATGTAATACTATGCAGCATTAAAAAATATGGAGACTTTACCTCTTTCATGTTGACATGGATGGAGCTGGAGCATATTTTTCTTAGTAAAGTATCTCAAGAATGGAAGAAAAAGTACCCAATGTGCTCAGTCCTTTTATGAAACCCATTTATAATTACTCACACTTTCCATTCATTATTATTATTATTATTAAATCATAGCTGTGTACATTAGTGCAGTCAAGGGGTACAATGTGATGGGTTCATATACAATCTGAAATATTTTCATCAAACTGTTTAACATAGCCTTCATGGCATTTTCTTAGTTATTGTATGAAGACATTTGTATTCTGCATTTAGTAAGTTCCGCCAGTACTCACACTTTCTTATGAATAATAAATCACAACTATAGTCCAGGATGAAGGAGAGAAGTGGAGGGGGGTGGGTGGGGAGGGAGGAGGTTTTATAGAGGGAGGGTAAATGGTGGGACCACATCTACAGTGCATATTGCAAGGGTACAAGTCAAAACTATCAAGTATACAACATAAATGTCTTAACACAATAATTAAGTAAATGAGATGAAAGCTATATTAATTAGTTTGATGTAAGACTTCCAAATTGTAAAAAAATCAACACATTGTACCCCACAAAAACATAAATGTGTTCATGATCTATGTGTATATGACATAATAAAAGGAATAAAAAGAATGTTTTTTTAAATGAAAAGTAGTAAATAGAATTCACTTAATACCAAAACAAGGGCACATAATGATTCATTAAGATACATGTGATAAAAATCATCATATTATATCAAACTCCTGGGAAATGTATATATCCTCTTATTAAACTAGTTAAGAGAGTTGATTTCTCCATTTCGCAAATGAAAATGGTGAGGCTAAAAATTTAAGAATACTCCATACCTAGAAAATTGGTTGCAGAGATACCATCCATTTTAAGATTGGCCTTAAATCAAAATCTCTGCTCTTTTAAATATGTTGGATAGAGAAGCAGCTTGGTATTGAAGCAACAGTGATGAGGTCTCTGCTTCAATGTCAATCCTGCTTTAACCCCGTACATGCCAATGACCTGGGCACTTGCTAAAGTGCCGATTTCAACTCAACAGGGTTACAGCAGAACATGAGATTCTACAATTTTGAGTTTTCTCTATGAAACTGTTGTTTCACATCAGTGGGCCACACTTCAAATTACAAAGCAGAAAACATATGTAGACTAACTAACACATTGTAAAGAGTTTAATGTAAATATCAATGAGTAATAAAAGAAGGCAAATAAAAAGGTGTTTAATCCTTCCACAATTTCTCAGGGTTCTCCTAGTCCCACTTTAGAGCTTCTTTCTTTAGAGCTTCTAATTTCTCCTTAGAGAATTCTCTGGATTCTTATTTTTCATTCTTGTCTCAATAGATGCCATCAATCACCCAAACAATTAAAAAAGTATTAATAGGGCAGCACCTGAGGCTCAGTGAGTAGGGCGCCATACCCATATACTGAGGATGGTGGGTTCAAACCTTGCCCTGCCAAAGCTGCAACAACAAAAGAAAAAATAGCCAGGCGTGTCGGGTGCCTGTAGTCCCATCTACTCAGGAGGCTGAGGCAAGAGAATCGCCTAAGCCCAATAGCTGGAGATTGCTGTGAATGTGACGCCACGGCACTCTAACCAGGGTGACAAAGTGAGACTCTGTCTCTATGAATAAATAAATAAATAAGTATTAATAACATCTTAATAAAACATACGCCTCTTCTTTGTCAAAAGCAGAAAAGATGTGGTATATTAGAGAACTGATGGGGATTAATTAATTTATTGACTAATTAATTCATGTTAATTTAAGGACTATGAAGTAAATGAAACTGTTTCCTATTTGGATGAAACACTGTCCTGCTGCTAAGCTAATTTACTATAGAGAAAATGGAACTTCTACCTTTGCCCTATTATTTAGACTTCAGACACAGTTTCTCCAGGACCTTTACTCTAATCTGTCGAGTTTTTACACAATACACAATGGGATTCATCAAGGGTGGCACCAGCAAGAACGCATCTGCTATCAGAATCATAGCTAAAGGAGACTTATGCTTGGCAAAGCGGTGCATGGTTGCCAGGGTGATGATGGGCACGTAGAAGATGAGCACAGCACAGATGTGGGAGACACAGGTGTTGAGAGCTTTGAGCCACTCCCCATAGGATGCGATACCCAACACAGTCTTCAGGATAAACACATAGGAAAGAGCAATGAAAACACTATCTGACATCATGCAGAGTGCAACAAACAGACCATAGTAAAAGTTAATGCTATTGTTAGAGCAGGCCAGCTTCATGACGTCCTGGTGTAGGCAATAGGAATGAGATAACAATCGTTTATTGCAGTATCTGAGTCTCTTTAAAGTGAAAGGAAGGGGGAGCACCAAGAGGATGCTTTTAACAGCAAATGCCAACCCAATTTGCACAACCCTGGAGCTGGTGAGGATGGAATTATATCTCAGGGGGCTGCGAATGGCGACAAAGCGATCAAAGGACATGATCAGGAGTACAGAAGACTCCATGTCTGTGAATCCGTGGATGAAGAATTCCTGAGCAATGCATGCATCAGCAGAAATCCCCATGGTGTTAAACAAGAAGATTCTCAGCATGGTGGGGAGGGAGGAGAAAGACAGACCTAGGTCAGATAGGGCCAGCATGGAGAGGAAATAGTACATTGGCTCATGCAAGGAAGTCTCTGTTCTGATGACAAATAGGATGGTGCAGTTGCCCAGAATGGCTGTGAGGTACATGAGGCAGATAGGGATGGAAATCCAAATATGTGCATGCTCAAGCCCTGGGATTCCAATCAATAGAAAAGTGGAGACTTCAACTTCTGAGGCATTGAGAAGAAACATCATGAATCTGTCTCTTGTTTGCTCCTGGATTTAACACAACATCAAAAATAGACAAAAAATCTTAGCTGTAGTTATGAAACATAACTAAGTTCAGTCATTGATTAAATTAAATGTAGCTCAATCTTAGGTGTTAAGAAGTAATGTTATATAACTTTTATAGGTTCTTCATAGTAATTATTTAAGACCTTTATATTATAATTCAAATCTATATTTTCTGATACAGTTCCAAGCAACTTTATGGCTCAGAATAAACAAGGAGTTTTCTGAAATCCTTACCTTTTGAGATTTATACATCAAATTAATTGGGTGAAGTAAGTTACATTCTAATATCATTGAGAGTGATCAGTAGTAATGTACTCACATAAAACACAGACACTATAATAACAGGAATTAAAAGAAGCTTAACCCTTGAGTTATTGCTCAGGGTACACATATGTGAAAACATAAAATTGTTCCACCTCAGAGGTTGATGAACTACAATGCAGAGGCAAGTTCAGACCACTGGCTGTTTTTTATTTTATTTTTTTTTTAAATTTTTTGTACAAGCTGTGGGATTATTATTTTTTATTTCTCTTTTCTGACTGTGCAAGAAGACATTTTATATACTGTTTTCACTTCACATTATGGCCATGAGTATTTTGGAGACAAGAGAAAAAGATATCCTTATTCAGTGTGTTGGGAGTTAATGGCTTCAATTTGAGACAGGTTTCACTTTGGGTGCCTCTAACCCATCATGTAAAGATTAAGTTTAAGAAATAATATTTGTATGTGGTTTGTAGATGTCATCATAGAGATAATGAAGCACAAAAAGGCAACTTAAGACATGCCTGAGAGTTTCAAGCAAAAGGAGGGGAAAATGTCCAGACTAATATTGGTCATTCTTCCATTCTTATACACAGGTTTAGTGGGTTCTTGAACACAATCAGTGGTGCTTATTACATTTTTAAAGAATATTATTTTTAAAAAGACAAGAAAAAGTACATATAATAGAGATGGTATATATCTACCTGAAAATTATAAAAATATATAAAATGTTTTTCCTAGCCATTTACAGAAAAATGTTGTTGACACCTAACTAAAAATTATGCATACAGGCTCATGCACACACACAAACACAGACTAGACTATGGGTCAATCGGAAGTTCAAATTTAAGATTAATGTTTTCTTTCTTCAGGGGGAAAGGAAGAGCAGAGAGAGGAAAGGAGGAAGGGGGATGGGGCCTTGGTGTGTGCCACACCTTTTGGGGCAAGACACGATTGCAAGAGGGACTTTGCCTAACAAATGCAATCAGTGTAACCTGGTTTCTTGTACCCTCAATGAATCCCCAACAATAAAAAAGAAAGAACGAAAAAGGAAAAAAATTATTAAAAAAAAGAATAATTTTCTTTTTTTTAATTCAAAAAATAATAACACCTGAAGAAAATACCCTAATGTTGAAATTTCTTCATCAGGTTTTACCCTCTGTACTTTTCCATATTTTTTTAATTCTCTCCTTCATCTCAGCTGTCTCACTGAGCATCACTCCCAGAACCATACACTCCAAACCCCGGTGAGATGCCCACTACCAAAACCATTTGTCAGGCTGAATAGAGGCCTGAGGCAGGGCAGTGTGAGTGAGTGCAAAACTTCAGGGTCAGGAGCAAGGCTCCTCTGATGCCAGCTATTGCTGCTTATGTGGCAAGCCACCAGCAAGATGTGCTCTTAAATGGCTAAGACAAATAGCCAGGCATGAGCTTTTGTCCTTTCACAGAAAGTGTCTGAGCTTTCTTGGCAAGAGGAAAGAGGAGGTTGCATCCAGATGGAAGACATTAGGGGGTGTTGGAAATAGAAAGGTATGGAAGAGAATGGAAATAGTAGTGTGCTCTTCTTTCTACTAGCAATATTTTGAAAGGACTTTTGACTCAAGTTGATCTGAGTTAGGAGCTATGAAGGGGGTTTTGTGGTATGTGTGGACATGTCAATGGGAGAAGAGGGTTGATAAAGCTGGATGAGGAGAACATATGTCCTACTCACAATGTTGAGTGTCCACTTTTGCCTCAGCCTTTCAAAGGTGGTTAATACTCCCTTGGAAAAACATGATGCACCACAGCTGTATGTACTTAAAGCAATCCCAAACTTTGTGTGCAATTCCTACTGATCCAAGGAAGCCCTAATAGTTCAGCTGACAGTCTGTCCTTGTCAGAGGGGTGGGATTCAGACAAATGGGCAAAAATAATAACATACTATGCATCCCCATTCAGTGAGTTGCCTCAAAATGGACTATTTACAAGATTTCTTTTTTTTTCATTTCTTTAATTTTATTTTTTATTAAGTCTTTTGTACATAGATCATAAATACATTTATGCCCATTTCAGTGTGTTGATTATTTGTACAGATCGGAGTGCCTACATCATACTAATCAGCATAGCTTTCATCTCATTTACCCATTTATAGCATTAGGACATTTGTGTTCTACACATGATAGAACCAACTTGTACTTGCAATGTGCTCCATAGTTGTGGTCCCCCTACTATCCCCTACTATGCCTCCCACACCTTCCCCATCCCTCCCCCTCCATGTCCCTCTTTCATCATAGCCTAAAGTTGTGTTTCATTTCATGCAAGTGTGAGTTATTATAAATTGGTTTCACAGTAGTGCTGAATACATTGGATACTTTTTTTCCATTCCTGAGATACTTTGCTAAGAAGAATATTTTCCAGCTCCATCCATGTAAACATAAAGGAGATAAAGTCTCCATTTTTTTTACTGCTGCATAATATTCCATGGTATACATATATCACAATTTATTAATCCATTCATGGGTCGATGGGCACTTGGGCTTCTTCCATGACTTGGCAATTATGAATTGAGCTGTAATGAACAATCTGGTGCAAATATATTTATTGCCAAATGATTTTTGGTCCTTTGGGTATACACCGAGCAGAGGAATTACAGGATCAAACAACAGGTCTACATTTAGATCCCTGATATTTACAAGGTTTCA
>CAUYPK010052380.1:0-47714 GCA_963574355.1 Loris lydekkerianus | reverse complement strand
GTTATGAATTATTATTTTTAAACACAAGGAATCTTAAATGTGAATTAAATTAAATTCTACTACATCAAATTAATCCACTTTTAATCAATAGGTTAAAAGTGAATGAATTTTCATTTCTTGTCACTTATAGTATTAGTAGTTTGGAGTCCTTTATCATCGCCAATTAAAATGATCTTTTTTTCTTCAAAATATCTCAGGCTGGATTACATCCAATGTTGATGTCTGATATTAAGTAGACCCCAGGTTTATTCTTTTGAAATTCAAATTTGCTTTTGGGTTGAAGATTTGAATTTATCCTCTTAGAGGAGCCTGATTTCTTTAAGACCTTGGACTTACAGGTACTAGCTGATTTTTCTAATGAAGTTGGGATCAATAATAATCAAATAATAAGAAGGGATGGTGTATAACTTGGACCAGTTGGATGGGAAAGTCTACTAGTTTCACTTAACAGTGTGTGCCCTGTCACAGAGGCCTGCGTGCAACAAGCGCTTATTAAAGATGTTGGTTACTTCTCGTTCTATAGTGAGGTAGTTATTGATAGATTCTGATGTGAATTTGATAGAGTGTTGGGAGGTAATCACATTTTTAAAAAATATTTTGATTTTAGAACATATGGAAGGAAACAGATAGTTGATTACTCTTTTATTAGGATCCAAAAAATTTGATATGAGCAAGTTGGAAATGGGAATGGGAAATTAAAATGGAGCTACCTGGAAATGAAGGAAAGGAGAAAAGGGCTTCCTTATAGAGTAAATAGGTGTGGCAAATAGCAGGTTTTCTCTATAGATCATGTTATGATTCATATTTACAATTGAGTTCCTATTCCTACCACCCCTGTATATTAAACTAAAACAGGATGTAAGCACTCCAATTTGTACAAATAATCAACACATTGAATCCCACAAAGGCATAAATGTATTCATGATCTATGTATATATGATTTAATTAAAAAAAAATAAAAAAATGAAATAAAAGCAAAATTAAAAAAAAAAAAAAAACTAAAATAAAGAGCTATGATGGTTTACCAGCAGGTGGCGCCATAAGAAACAGTAGGCAATGTAAGCAGGACTCTATTTTCCAGGAAAGCCCAGTTATCAATGTACGTTCATACTTTCAATGGCATTAGAAGCCCAAGTGCATCACTTCAAGTATTTTCAAAAGATTTGTTCCTCCCCTATTTGCCATATATTAGCATTGTTCATTCAGAGAAATATTTTTTTTTCCTATGAAAGAGGGAAAGACCATCACAAAATCTTGAGTGTTTAAAATAAAATTGGCCTACAATTCTTTTTGTTTCCCCGCTGAATTGTGTACTATTATTACTTGAGGAGCACAGTTCCTTAGTGATAGTGGGGTATGTTATTGTCAGGCTGTGTGAAATGGTTAGAGAGGAAAGGATGAAGTTGGCACAATGTTCTCAAACTCCCTTCCTGCCCTTGACAAGGAGGACTCAACTGTGTCCAAATATCTCCCCAATGCTGAGCAGCCTCTCAGACTCAGGGGGGACCCTGTGCCGCAAATAGTGGGCGTTTTTGGCCTTTGCAAACAGCTCTAAGAAGGTTGGCTTCGTGAACTTGCCTGAGAAATTTCTGGCATGGTCCATGGGATTTAGGGGGATTTGTTTCCCAGCATTCCCATCCAGCTTTGGGGTAGCATCTATCGATCCCGTCACATGGGTGTGTGGGATTCTGTCACCAGCAGGGCTGGAACCAGGGCCTAGTTCTGTACTGTTGGTGGACACCTCTTGATCTTGACGTGGGACAGGGATGCCCTCATTGGAGTATACGCTGTCAGGTGGATTCATAGAGCCCTTCTCTTGGGCTTGTGGTTTCTCTTCCGTGAAGAAGGCAGTATTTTGGCAGGGCGGCTGTTCTTTACTCCTTGTGGGGGTTTTGGGCCCAGAGTGATGTAAAGGAGGCATCTGGGATGTAGTTTTATGTATTTCTTGGGTCATGCTGGTTGCTAATGCTCTGGGAAAGGAGATAAAAAGAAGAAAGAGCTCTGAAAACCAATGAAAATGCACATGTTTTGAAATTATTAGACCCGGGCCCCTGTCGATATGGGGTGTCAGCTGGGGTAATAAAGTGGGTGGGAGTGGGGTAGGGGTAAGAATGGGTGGTACCAACATGGGGGAAAATGTCTCTGCTTAGGAAGGGGAAGGCAGCATTTTCTCAGGAAGAGAATAGTTTAAAGAGGTGCGTTGGAAAGAAAAATTCAATGTCATGCCAGTAAGTATGGGAAGCGTTCCTTACCTAATTTTCTTAGTATGTGAGACTCTATGCTTCTGTCCTTCTTGTGGTGAGAACATGAAAACATCTTCTGGTCTCTTCTCAATTCCACTCCCCAAATAAGAGGAGACTTTTTTCTTCATGATATCTGCTTTGAGTTAATTAGTAAGCGTTATGAGTTGAACTGTATCCTCTCCAAATTTCACATGCTGAATTCCTAATCCCTAGTACCCCAGAGAGTGACTTATTTGGACATGGGGTGTTTACAGAGATAAGTGGGTTAAAATGAAGTCCTTAGGGCAGGTCCTGATCCAATATCACTGGTGTCCTTGTGAGAAGGAAATCTGAACACAGGACACACACACCACGTGAAGAGGTGGAGAGAGAAGGGACTGTGGATGAGCGAAGGCGCAAGGCCAGCAGCAGATCCCTCCCTCACAGTCCTCCCGAGGAGCCTGCCAACACTTGGATTTTGGACTTCCTGACTCCAGAATTGTGAGACAATACATTGCTGTTGTTTAATAAATTACTGGTCTGCTCAGTTTGTAAAGCTTTTTATGGCAGCTCTAGAACACGAGTACAGTGAGAGAAGAAGACGAGTGCTGGGAAATGGGCTTTCAGGGAACGGGTGTGTGGACATCCTTGGTCCACACTGTACACCTTGGGCCCACCCAGCATGACAGATGCAAACAGAAACATTTAAAGCAGTTTCCCAATGTTTACCCAAAACATGTCGAAGAGGGTTTAGAAACATCAAGATCGGAGGTTTAAACTGGTTAGGTCCACAGAGGCTTTGTTTGAACGTTTCAATTGGCAAACCCAGTGTTTTCCCAAACAAAAGAACTGGGTGTGAGTATATTGTCTCATTCACCACAATTATGTGAATTCTTGCCCTTCTATGGCATGAGGGTGTTACTGCCAGCAAGATTGAGGGCTGCGTTTGGCTTGTTGAGTTGCTATTTCAGCATCCGGCAGCCATAGCTGCTGCAGAGGACCCAGTTTGCTTTCAAGACATGTCATGGATCAGCCATTGAGGGTGGAAGGTCTTGTACTAATTTGCACAATGGAAGTGAGTTCCTTAAATCTGTCCTTCTATTAGTAGACACCAAGTAGAGGGAATAACCAGACAAAGAACTTGGAATTCACATTCAACACCTGGTACTTTTTCATTTAAATGTTTCTCTTTGAAGTAGTCAGGATAAAATGCAGTCCTCTGCAGACCTTCTTTTGTTATTGTTTTCCTTAGGGAGGGAAAGGGACTTTTCCAGGGAAGAACTTCACTTATTCCCTGTACACTAAGGCAGTGGTTTTCAACTGGTGTGCCGCAGCACACTGGTGTGCCACCAGAGGCTCTTAGGTGTGCTGCAAACATTTTTAAAGATCAATTAAATTATTTTTGAAAGAAGTTCAAAGCACAGTAAGTATATTCTTTTTCTTACTCTTTTTTTTTTTTTTTTTTTTTGATCAACAATTTAAGGGTGCTGTGAAGTCTGACTGTAGGTTGAAGTGTGCTGTGAAATAACAAAGGTTGAACAACACTGCAGTAAGGGATTTTAAGCTACTTCTCCCAGCAAGGCCACTCTTCTGCAGTTGAGGCTTATAGGGCCAAAAGGCTCAGAGATGAGCATCTCTTCTCTCTGAAACTCCAGTATTCTCTCTAGCAAGGCCCGGTCCTTGTACCCACCTAGTTACCCAATTTAGCAAGTACATTTAAGTGCCTGTGCTGTGCCAGGAAATATACTCTTGATCCTTATTTTTTTTTTTTTTTTTATCCTTGGATGTATAATTAGTTCTAAAACCCTGACAGTTCTGCTTTGTAAATATTATGAGATGCTGGTCTTCTGATTTTCTTCACCTGACTGGTGTGCTAGTTTAGGCCTTGAAACTACAGCCTGAACTTTGTAATTCCATTAAGTTTACTCTGACTCTAGCCTGAGTTCTGCCTTACGTGCTGCAACAAGAGTGATCTTTCTAACATTTGAACATATAATCTCCCCACTCCCAAACCCTACAGGGTGAACTCTAAACTCCTTTTGAAGACCTGTTGAAGCTATTCATGATCAGAGACATCATTTATGCTACTTTGTCTTAGAAAACTGCCCCTGTACCTTCTTTCCTCTGCCCCCCCATGTTACCCTCTGCAGTGCTGAGCTATCTGTGGCAAGTCATGCTCACGTGTGGGTCCTTATACATACTGTTCCCTCTGCCAGGAGCAGCCCCATCCCACATGCTGTCCTGGCTAACTCCCCATGCCTTCTTCCTCTTCTCCCCCTCCTCTGAGATTCTGCTCACACACTTCCCTTTTTGGAAGTCTTAGTTAAGGCCTTTTGATGGACATGTTAACATTCCAGTGCTCCTGCTTTACTTTGTATAAGTCCAATTTAGCAGTTTTGATCATAATTTTTTTTTGTAAGCAGAGTTAGCCTTCAAATATGAGCATCTCAAGGGTAGAGCGCATGTTTTTTCACATTTGCATTCCAGCCTCTATTCTGAATAGCTGTACTAGTGTTTTGCAAAGTCTGGTCCGCAAAACACCTGTCTCAGAATAAACTACTTTAGTATAATCTCAGTTAAAAAGGCAAACTTTTGGGCAGCATCCATGGCTCAGTGGGTAGGGTGCCGGCCCCATATACCCAGGGTGGTGGGTTCAAATCCAGCCCCGGCCAAATTGCAACAACAACAACAACAAAAAATAGCTGGGCATTGTGGTGAGTGCCTGTAGTCTCAGCTACTCGGAAGGCTGAGGCAAAAGAATTGTGTAAGCCCAGGAGTTGGAGGTTGTTGCTGTGAGCTGTGTGATGCCACAGCACTCTACCGAGGGCAACAAAGTGAGACTCTGTCTTTAAAAATAAATAAATAAATAAAAAATAAAAGGGCGAACTTTTGAGCCTTATTTGTAACCTACTGGTCGATCCTCTAAGATGAGGATAGGTAATATGCATCATGAACAATCCACCAACTGATACGTCGTTGGATCTCAATAACAATTTCATTAATGAATCATGGAAAATATTACCAATCACAGTGACTAATACGTGGTGAGACTTAATGCTTATTATTTCCTTCCTTTTCTTCTAATTGCACTGTCACGCAAGAGAGGACATGACTTTCCAAAGTATATGAAGACAGAAGCCCTTGACTCAAAAGTTTTCCTTTCTGCTGGTTCAGACTTTCCCTACCACCTGTGACTGAGGAAAACTCTCATCCACTCACCTAGGGCCTAAACTTTTGCTCACCCTCCTGACAGTAGGCATCTGGTGGTCAGGGTCATTTTTGAGAATTAAAGTGAGAATCAACCAAATGGTTTCTAATATTCTTTTCTAGTTGGCGAGCTCTCATTCTAGGTTGGTTTAACCAATTTTTGTAGACAGGGAAATTGAACTCAGAGCAGTGAAGTTTCTTATTTAGTGTTGTCTTTCAAGCCCCACACTGGAGGATAGAAATAATTCCCAGGCTGGACATAATTGGCTTTCATGTCCACATATTAGCTGTGTAGACCTGAAAGATTTTACCTTCAGTCATAGCACCTGGCTTTCCTCTTGGATGTGCCCCGGCATTTTTCAGAGCCCCTGAGCGCTGGCACCTGCCTTCAGTAAGAAAGGATGTAGTCTTTCTTTTTCGACTTCCCTCCAACAAAGTGAGCTCAGATAGTGGCTTGCACATTATGAGCTGCTCAATAAATTGTTGTTAAATCCAAAGGAGAAAAGTTGGACATAAAAAAGGGGGGAAACCAATCAGCCCAGATATAGTAAAACAAAAGCAGAATGAACAATAAAATAAGAAAGTGGAAAACCAAGAATTTAAGTAGGGAAGAGCTAATTGGAAAAATGGCAGTGACTGGAAGCCAGAGGAGAGTTCTCTCAAGAAGTTTTGTGGGCCGGGTGCAGCGGCTCATGCTTATAATCCTAGCACTCTGGGAGGCCAAGGTGGATGGATTGCTTGAGACCATCCTGAGCCAGAGTGAGACCCCATCTCTAAAAATAGCTGGTCGTTGTGGCGGGAGCCCATCGTCCCAGATACTCAGAAGGCTAAGACAAGAGAATTGCTTGAGCCCAAGAGTTTGAAGTTGCTGTGATGCCACAGCACTCTACTGAGGGCGACAAAATGAGATGCTGTCTCAATAAATAAATAAATAAATAAATAAACAAATAACAATTGTGAACAAGCTGCCCCAGCGAACTGGATAATTGAGGACAGAGAGAGGAGAAAGGGTGGGCAGCTGACAGCCCAGGCTGAGATTTGAAGCTCCCGCCCTCTTGGTACCCAGGGTTCTGACAGCACCCCGGCCAGGCTCTGCCTTTGAAGGCCACTGCTCCCCAGTCCCAGAAGCCCTACCTTGCTGCAGCCTCTGCAGTTCTTTTTGGAGCTGCCTTTGCTCCCTGGTCAGCAATTTCAAATGGTAGAGGCGGATATTCTCCAGTCTCTGAAGTCTTTGGCTCAGTCTGGCTTCAGCCTGCTTGGCATTCCTCCTCTCCAAATCAAAGTCCCTGTACAGCGGTCCCCTGAGCATGTGCCTCTCCATCCTCTTTGTGACCTAAAGACGATACAGCAAGATTCTCCTAGGCACCACAACTAACTCGATAACCCAAGAGCGGGGTGCTGACTTCTGGCTTGTAGTCTGAGCTCAGTGCCTGAGCTCTGTGTATTTGGGAAACCACAGCTGCCTCGTCAGATAAAGTCATTCTGTTGGAAACCCCTATAGCAAAATGGTTTTCCAGAGTGACACAGAAGGATGGAGGGCAGTATCCTTCTAAGTCTCGTACTCCTTGCTGATCAACTAAGATGGACAGGAGGTTCCCGACACAGCCCCCAGTGAGAATGCCGGAAAGATCAAGTGAGAGGCACGTGAACAACTCTTCAGAAATCAAAAAAGAATAAAAGCACCCTACATATATAAGATATTGTTCACCCCATAAGAGAACTCCCTTTTACTATTTCTTCAAGGCTCCCAAAGAGCCTTCTCAGAGGTCTGGAGAGTATTTGGGAAGGGAGTCCCCTGAGCCAGCCTTTCTGGAGGCCCCCTCAGTTCATTAACTCAAATATACATGCGTTCATCCAGCCTGTAAGCCCACCACGTGCCTGAAGCCATGCTTCAATCTGAGGGTAGTGGTGACCAAAACACAGTTCCCACTCTCATGGGGTGTTCAGATTTGTTACTCTGGGGACTAATCCATGTTAAATCTGAACAATCAACATTTCAGAGAGTGGGAAGAGAGTGATATACCGATTGCAAAATTGAACAGTTTCCAAAATGAGTAGACTGGGCTGCTGTGAAGAAGCCACTTAGTTTGGGTATAAACTCCTCTTCCCATCCTCACCCACCCTCTGGGACTTTCGAGCCTCCCGACCCTCTGTGTACCCTGACGTCCAAGCCCACACCATGTTCCTTCACCTCCCAACAGCACTAACAGGCAGAGACACATCTTTTCTCTCCTTTGAGTCTTTTACGATACTTATCTGAGAGCTAAGAGCATGGTACATGCTCAGACTACAAATAGATGGCTGTCAGTAAAGCTTCGGTGGTGATAATACAGGAAAAAGCATTAAAAAGGAGAATAAGGGCAGGACATAGGAAAGAAATACCCTTTGAGGCAGCTTGTTTTAGAGTCTAAAGTGTAGGCTAAACTGATATTAAAGGACAGGGTGAGTAGAACTTACCTACACATCAAGGGTTCTCACCGTGAGACTCGGGCTGGTTTCTTTTGCTGGGTCAGGCTGCATCAATCTGGATTAGTGAGCTTGTTTTTGTTCGGTAAACTTAGAGTCTGGTATTGGCGAAAAAGGGTGGGAGGGAAACTGTTGGAGAGGGCTGTGGGGAAGAATGTTGAGAACACTTGAAAGCTCTCTTTTTCCCTCCCCACCTCCTCTGGTCAAGAATGCTAGCTCCTTGGGCCGTGGGCACCAATCCCTGGTGGAGAGGCCAGAAGTCCGAATAGCTCCGTGAGGAAAGGAAGGCTGCCAGCTCCTGGCCTGTCCCTAGAAGGGCCCACAGCTCGTGCGCCGTGTCCATGGGAGCAGGGATGAAAGCAAGGAGCGTCTCACAGTGCTCTCGTCTTGCTCTTTCTCTTTCTCTCTCCTCTCCCTCCTCTTCTGCCATGCTTCCCTTCCCTCACCCCCATTCCTGCTTCTTAGAAACCAGGTCAGGCCCCCAAAGAAGCACCTTGTTCTTTATAGACCGAGTGAGCACATTTCATGCAGGAGAGCAGTTGGTTTGTTTGTTTTGCATTGTTGTGCACCATACTGACTCCCCCGAACTTCTCTCCGTGTCCAGTACACTTCAGAGCTCATCAAGGTTTTCCAAGTGGCACAAGCAGCATGAGGCAAAGTAAAATGCAAATCAACATTTGTGTTCCTAGTTTGAACAGCTGCAGCAGAAGGCTAAGTCGAACTGTTGGTTATATAACAAGATAATGAGCGGGGTTTTTAGGGTTCTGGGGCCTCCATCTGAAAATAAGAGGCACTAATGTGCCACAGTCCAAAGAAACCTGACACGGGAGCCTGATGATCCCCCTAGAATTTACTGAGAGGAAGCTAAACAGGCCCATTGTCACACCCAGCCAATAAAATATAAGGAGATTAATAAGGAGGGGTCGAGGGAGAGCCTATTCTCTCAGTGGGAGGTAATTCTTTTCTCATCTTTTCCTAGGAGGTAATTCTCTCACCTCCTGAATTTAAATGAGTGAAGGGGCTCCAAGAAAATCACCATAGAGAATGAGGTGCTGCATGGGAGAGACTGGGACCACGTCCACCAGCTAGAGGTTTATTGAGCTACAGAACCACTTAACAGCCCTTGCTCTGTTACTTAGCTGCCGCTAGAGCTGAGAATAGTGAAGGATTGCTTAGAAAAGCTGGGTTCCTGTGTGCCATTTTGAGAGAAAGAACCAAAGAGGAGAGGCTTGGGGAACTAATCCAGGGCTGAAGGCAGGAAGGAAGGAGCCTTAGGGTGGAGTGCCTGGGAAAAGAATGATGGCCAAACTCAACCTACTGAGCCTCAGCCCTTTGAGAGTGCCGAGAAGGACCTGCATCCACGTGAAGGACACAGGGAGCATGTGAGGGAGCAAAAACCACAGCGTTACATGGCATTGCTCTTTTTGGAAGGCAATTCTTCATCCAGAGAGGAAATGAAAGTGCAGTGGGGGACAGAGGCTGGCAGAGACAGAAGGGTCTGAATGAAGGTGAACGTCCCCGTAAAGCCCACACAGCTCAAAAACAGAGTACTGCATCAGCAGTACACAGAACGAGAAGAGACAGGGAAATACCAGGAAGGCCTCAGTGTCACAGATGGAGCAGTTAGTTAGGAAGAGCTCCGCCTTCCCTATTCCTCTCCTGGCCCACACACAACTTCAATGTGTTTAGTATTTAAAGACAAGGGAGAGGATGCATATAAAAAAAGTCACGCTTCTTGTTTCATCCTAGTGGGTTGGAGAAGGGGTGACGGGGCAGATCCTCCTCCTCCCCCCTCTTTAAACCTCCTGGAGTCCAGCGAGGAAGGATTTAAATTGTATACATGACTGGAACTTCAAAGTGGACAGACATGTGTAGAATCTGTCCAGGATATCACCAAGGGACAAGAAAGAAAAATCGATGAAGGTGATGGTTGAAAATATGGAACTGCCATTTCCAAATTATTCTCTGCTACAGGGAAAGATGAAAGTTTAAAGTGTTCAGCAAAGTGATGAAAATGAATTTTATGTGATATATTTTATTTAAGCACATAGATATTCTTTTATATGATTCTTCCTGTTTTATGTGGAGGTGGCATCCATTTGTAGTCAAAACACTTTGTGGATCAAATACTTATTCAGTCACTTAACAGAATGTATGACTTTAGTCACTAATTCCATCTTATCCCCTGGTTTCCTCATCTGTAAAATAGCTTGATAGTATCTTTGTCATAGGACTTCTGATTGAATTAAATGAAAGAATGAACAAAGCGTTTGGTGCAGAGAAGATGGTCAAGAAAAGTTAGTTCCTGATTTTCAGCAAAGATAAAGCAACAGGGACTGAATTTACTCTTTGACATGAAACAATTTACAAAGCAGAAAAATTCTATAAAATATTTTATTAATTGCACATTAGACAGATAGGATGATGATCCCTGAGAGTGGGGAAACACACAAGGAAATCCTTATTACTGCCATAGCTTATTGCCTGGATAGAACTTCAGGTCACAGCACAAAGGAGGGGGGAACCAGGCAGGGATTTAGGGATTCCCGAATTGAGGAGACAAAGCTGGAAGCTGATTTTTGAGCTGGGAAGACCATAGGGTATATCCATGCCTGTTACAGTCATCACACGTTAATTTAAGGTTGATTCATTTCCCCCATCTCAACTGGCTCATTCTTGATGGACTTCTGGCCTTTCCACCCTCCATCTTCTCATTTATGTTGTGAGCTTGTCGGGTCTCTGGAAACCATCACCCTTCACAAGAGAAGTGTAAGAAGGTGCTTTGTCTTTCTCGTGGAGATGGTTTGTGCCATGAAAGCTGGCTGGGCAGGCTTCTTCTTTTCTGGTAATTAGGCTTCAGCCTTCAGTCACACGGTGATCAGGTAGCAGCAGTGGCCACAATTTATCAGGGAGAAAGTACACAGAGTTATTTAGCTAACGTACACAGAGTTATTTAGCTAACGCACTTCTAATCGCTCCATCTGCTTAATGGGTAAGTTTATACAATACGTGGGTCTCCATAGTGACATAGCCTGGTAATATCCACCCCACCTGCAAAACTAAACATCTACCTGTTTTCCCAGCTCTGAGTGCTTAGTAAGGACTGTCTTAATTTGCCATGGCTGCCGTAACAAGCTACCACAGACTAAGTGACTTAAAGCAACAGAAGTTCGTCCTCTCACATTCTGGAGGCCCGAAGTCTGCAGTTAAGGTGTTGGCAGGGTTTTGATCGCACTGGAGGCTGTAGAGGCGGATCCTTCTTGCCTCTTCCAATTTCCGGCAGCTCGAGACATTCCTGGCTCATGGCATGATAATTCCAGGGTCTGCCTTTGTCTTGTCATGGTCGACTTCCCTCTGTGTCTGTTTCTATGTCTCTTTTTCTTGTATAAGGATACCAGTCACACTGGATCAGGGTCCACTCCAATCCAGGATGAACTCACCTTGATTATAGCTGCAAAGACCCTATTTCTAAATAAGCTCACATTCACAGGTACCAGAGATAAAGGCTTTCACTTATATTTTGGGGGGGCACAATTCAGGGGTTTCAGCTCTTTCTTTTAGGTCATTGTTACTCAAATTTTTATTTTCAACTTATGTAATGAGTTTATTTTCAACTTATGTATTTTCAACTTCAAAAACTATGTAATTTGAAGCTGAGCATGGTGGCTCATGCCTATTATCCTAGCACTTTGGGAGGCTGAGGTAGGTGGGATGCCTGAGCTCAGGAGTTAGAGAACAATCTGAGCCAAAGTGAGACCTTATCTCAGCTAAACATAGAAGAGCTAGCTGGGCATTGTGGTTTGTACCTGTAGTCCCATCTACTTGGGAGGCTGAGGCAAGAGGATAACTTGTCCCTGAGCATTTGAGGTTGCCATGAACTGTGACGACATGGCACTCTACCCAGGGCAACAGAGTGAGTTTTGTCTCAGATACCCCCTCCCCCAAACCATAATTTGTATAATTTTTTAAATTAAAAATCACTTTTATCTTAACTATATTCACTTCAGAGTTACATTATTTTAATTAATAAACATCCCATTAATCTAACATCTTATTAATAAACATCCTATTAATCATAAAATTTCCGAGAATAAGATGTGTGTCTTAATGTTCCATCTTTGCCATTTGATTTATTTAGTTTTTCCAGATCCTTGGGCCTGTCATCACCACTGGTTCCTCTTTTTCCCTTGATCTGCTTACCCGTTACCAAACTCTTCCCTCTCCTCCATCAGAACATATTTTGCCTCTATTGTTTCCTCAACCCTCAATGCCATCTCCCTTTCCAGCTCTTATGCCTACACCATGAAAATGAACACCATTTCTCTACTTTATGTCATCTTATACTGTCAGATTGATCCTCATATCACCCCATTATTGTCACCTTCTAACAATGTGTCTTTGAGAAATAAAAGAAAAATTCTTTAACCTGAGAGAATTAAAGTTCAAGATGGAAACTTAACTCCAGTTGTGGCATTGGTGGCAGAAGTGTTCATGTTCCAGATAAGCATTGTTCTGAAAAATTACATTTACAGCAGTGAACACAAAGTATTCCAGGATCCCCATCCTCAAAGAACAGCTAAATTTTGTCACCATCTACTTTCTAAGATAGAAAATAAAAAATTGCGATAACTTAGAAAGAAATTGAATAAGTATTGATATAAAGGATTTCCTTTCCCCAATCATGATTAATATCTGGCAAGTAGGGAATCAAGATCTGCTTATTGCAAAAAATCTGGAAAATACAAGTATAGGTAAAATAGTGAAAAAAAAGTCACTTGTGATCTCATCAACCTACTCTCATTTTGAGATGCTTCTGTCTAGTTTTTAAGGAGAAAAACTTCAATGCAAAACTTCTTCTAAATTCAGGCCACTGGAAACCTCCTTTTCTTATGATTCCAACATCATTTATTTCAGCCTGATTTTCATTCAGCCACCTCATACCCATTCTATGCCCAGTAGTTTTCACAAATTCTCTTCTTATGCATGGGAGCTGAGTGTTAAGGTCTTCCTCTCCAAATTCTTTAGAAGAATTGGGGTCTTGGAAATTTTCTAAACAATCTTAAATCTTACCACAACACCTGATGAAGAGAAAGGACATGGGGAGATTACCGGCCAGCAGCACCTGTGAACCGTCCAGAAGTGTGGAAGGCAACAGCATCATGGAGGAGGGTCATGCACACTTCCCGTCAAACCCTCTGGGCCTCCCCAAACATCTTGACAGTCTTTCTTACTTTGCAAGAGCAAAGACCATTTTGGAACTCAATTATTGTGAGCAGAGTATCTGATGTTACCAGCATCTGATACAGTCCCCCAAATAGGCAGACTAAAGATTTCCTTGTCAAAGCTTCATTTACTCTTCCTTCCATTTAGAAGAAAAGGCTGGGAATGGCTTTGAGACATAAAAAGCTGAATCTGGATGCTTCCAGGGGGTGAAAGCAACCAGGGCAGAGCACCTATGAGTGTTTCCCTCCCCCTTCCTGAAGATGAACTTACATGTTTTGGGTTCTTTCCTGCTGTGTCTCTCCCTTTACTTCCATCCTATCCTAATTTTCTCCATCTTTTGCACTGGGGCAGCATTTCAGAGTGTTTGTGTTGTCCCAAAATTCATATATTGAAATCTAGTGATGGTGTCAGGGGTCAGACTGTTGGAAGGTAATTAGGTCATGAGGGTGGAGCTCTCATAAATGGGATTAGTGCCCTTTGAACAAAGGCCCCAGAGAGCTCCCTCACCCTTTTTGTCACGTGAGGACATTACAGAAGATGGTCCTCTCTGAGCCAGGAAAAGTAGGCTCTTACAAGGCACCCAAACTTCTAGCACCTTGGTCTTGGATTTTCTAGCATCCAGAATTGTGAAAAATGTTTGTGTTGCTTATAACCCACCCAGTTTATAGTACCTTGTTGAAGCAGGCTGGATGGAAAAGACTAGAAGCTACACCTCCTAGACTATTTTCCTAGATTATTTTTCAAAGAAGTTGCTGAGAAACCTGAGAAACCTTTTTTAAGATAGTTCACCTATTACATTCACATCTGTTTACTTAAAAAGCCCCAGAGCTGGGGATTCTGCTCCTGCTGTTGGTCATTCATTCTAGAATACTGTCACTGCAATGATCAAGAATTTTCTTCCACATCCCACCATTTTCTCTGGAATTGGCAGAGGCATCACTGTCAATGTGGGGACCTTTTGTAATTAAAACCAAGAAAAGAAGAAGCCAAGTCTACTTTTAACACAATAAGGTCAGAATTATTATCTTGCAGGTAGAATTAAAAGCATTGTTGTTGTTTTTACAAAGAATGTGCATATTAGTCTGTATGGTGTTTGGGAGAAAATTAATTTCTAAGGGAGCAAATCATGTTAGGTGGATTAGGAGGAAATACAACAGAGAGAATGAGCGGGGCTGAAACATCTGCTGTTCTGTCTGCACCCACCCACCTCATCACACTCCCAGTACAGCCCCAGCACACCCTCAGCCACCACCCACTGCCTTTCCTCATTCTGAGAACCAAAGCTCAGCCTTTCCTGATTCTAAGTTCAGAAAATATTGGGCGATGGAAAGTACTTTGAAATTCAACTGAGACTGCAGAGTTTCTGAGGTGCAAAGAAGGCTTGGGGGCGAGGCTTTGCTATTCCCTGAAGCATAGGGTGTAAGGATGGGGAAGGTCAAGTGAGGATGGCAGAGCTGTAGAAAGAAGGATCAAGGACAGAAACTGGAGGAATGAGGGCGCTTCTACTTTGAAACACTTGGCTCTTCAAGCCACCTGTGTGGTCAAAGGAGTACTTACTGCCACTTAACATGATGGACTAGAATCATCCAGTCCCATGATGCTATTTTGCTCTGAGAAAGTTTTTACTATTATTCAATATAAAGCTAATACACCTGTGTTGGAGTTCTAGTTGGATGCATCTAGTTAAAACTATTTTCAGGGGGGGATCTGTGGAGCATATTGCAAGGGTACAAGTCAAATCTATCAAGTATTGAACACAAATGTCTTAACACTGTGATTAAGTAAATGAGGTGAATGCTATGTTAATTAGTAGGATGTAAGCACTCCAATTTGTACAAATAATCAACACATTGAATCCCACAAAGGCATGCATGTATTCATGATCTATGTATATATAACTTAATAAAAAAAAAACTTGGCATGCAAAAAACAAAAACAAAAACATAAATTAAATTAAACTATTTTCAGGCCTTATGAAAACTTGTTGTAGTTTCTGAGTCTGACATGGGGTGGCACTCCTAAACCACTCACTCTACCCTACACTCAGGACAATGGAAATGTCTGTCCCAGGGAAGAGTCTCCTGTAGGTCAGAGCAGAGCATGAGCTGTTTCATCGGAGTAGGTCCTCCTCCCTTCCCTTCACCTTTCTGTTACATTTAACATCTCCTTCTCCTAATGCCCACAATATGCTGTTTCAATAAAATAGGCTTTCATTTTTTTAAGATGACTTAGCTGATGCTACATATATATTTTTCAAAGACAGAAGTTAGGAAACGTTTTTTAAAAATAGGTTTTAAAAAAGCGAGAAAACTCTGCTACATGATTTAAGTCTCTCTTCTTGGAGGGTAAAATAAAGACTACCTTTCTGTGTCAGTTAAAAAAACTTACTTTTAGAGTGTTGCAGGTTCTTGTCAACTCCTTTTTAAAAAAAATTAAATCATAGCTGTGTACATTAATGCATTTATGGGGTGCAATGTGATGGTTTTATATACAACTTGAAATACTTACATCATGGTCAACTCTTCCTTCTGAAATCCAGAAGTCATTTTGAAGTTAAATTCATGTAGTGAGATAAAAGAGTGAAAAATATAAAAAACTATAATACACCAAAGTCATAGGGCTTGTGATGACTGTCCTTATAAAATGTACCTGGGCCAGATGTTTAAGTTCTTTTAAATTGCTAAGGACTTTCTTCCTATCGTTTCCCTTATTTGCGTCCTCAGTTCCCTTGTGATCATGCTTGTTCTGCTCCCTAATTTGCCGATGTGTATCCTTAATGCAGAGAGTGAAGGCACACCAGAGCTGAGTTTGCTCTTCCTTCTATCACCTGTCAAGGTGGTGTCCCTCCTTCAGTCAGGGAACTAACCTTTCTGTTTCTCTGAATATTGGGCTATCACGTCTCCCCCTGGAGGAAAACATCCTCTTGGGGCTTTTTGGTGTTTTCTTCCTGCCTCACTTGCTCCGGGCTTTGACCTTTCTGACTCCTGTCCTCCTGGTCCCAGGCCACAGTGGATGCCACTGAGCTTCTTTCATATTTTGCTCCTTATAGTGGAAGCTTGTGTTGGGGCACGTCATGCATTCGCTTAGGTTTGTTTTCTGCCAATTTGCTTTATTCCTTATGTTTCTGTTGTTCTGAGGAACTTCCCATCATTTTCAGACTTATCGCTGCATTATAGATCACTCTTTTCTGGACTGAAGTCTGCCTTTCTCAGGGCCCAAATGACCTCACAGACCCACCTTCTTTTGTGTTCGTGAACTCCAAATGGACACTTTTTCTCCTCTCTCTCTATTGATGACTCATATATGTCTTCATTTCCACTTCTCTAGTTATTTTTCATTGCTTTGAGTTTTCAACTTTTAGTTTATAGGAGCAATTTCCTTTATGCTTCTGAGAGCCAAAGTGAACCAGTGGGAGAAGAATATATGAGATTAAATTTACAGACTAGTTACTAATACAAGTAAAGTTCTTAGCAATGTGCCTAGCACAGTTACTCATTAAATGAAAGGTATTAGTTGAAGTTGCCCAATGAATTTAATTCAATATACTTTCAAATACCTGCTTCATGCCAAACTCTTTGTATTGGACGAGGCAACAAGTAAAATGCTACAATCCTGTTCCTCTAGATTAATGATTTTTGATCGGTGTGCTGTGAGAGGATCTTAGGTGTGCGTGAAAGTTTCCTATAAAGATCCTTAATTAAATTATTTTCAAAAGAAGTTCAAAGGACCATTAAGTATATTTTTTGTTTACTTTTTTTTTTTTAATCAACATAATTTAATTGTGCCCTGGAAGTTTAACCATAGGTTCAAGTGTTCTGTCAGATTAAAAAGGTTGAAACACTACCCTAGAAGCTGGAAGGAAAGGAGACAGGCACATAAATTAATAACTGAAAAACAACGTGATCTTTATAATTAGGAATTGCTAGGAACAGTGGTGATAAAAGGTGAGAGAAGAATCAAGGAAGTCTTTGTGGAATAGTGACTAGTACCCCTTCTGTGTTTAATATAGACTGGGCGTGGCTTTCAGTCTTTTATGTATATTGGCTTATTCTCTTAAAATAGCTGTATGAAGTAACTACTCTACCATGCTCTTCCTCATGTTTGCAGAAAAGGAACAGAAGGGGCAGAGAGGTTGGGAGGCATCTGGGAAAGTGTGGCTGAACTGGGATTTGAACCCAAGCGGCTGTATCCTTGCTCAACCTTCTATTTCCAGAAGACTTTATGAGGGGGCAGAGCAGGAAGGGCATTCTAGGCAGGGGGAAGGTGTCACCCAAGCCCAGGTAGGTGCAGCAGGGCACATGGCCAGGCAGGGCGGGAATGAGATGACATTTGGGACTTCTTGAGGCTTTGGTTGTCTTAATCCTCTATCTTTGATATCGGAGCTGATGTGTTGAGGGGAGCTCCTGACTCTTTGTTGGAAAGGAATCACATTTGGGTACCATACCATCCGGGAATTTGCTCCTTGGCATTTCATCTCTGGGTGCTCATCAGTCCCTTTTGTGGCCATCGTGGCCTTTCACAGGGTCACTGAAGACCTCTGGAGGCAGAAGTGCCCACCATCCATGGCCACAGTCCGAGGATCTGCGAGGGCTCCAGAGGGCCCCTGCTGATGTTGTCTAAGGCCTGGGACATCTGGATGTGACATTGCCCGCACAGGTGCTTTCTGTTTGAAAGTCCAGGATGTTCTAAGAGCCGTCACCTGCTTTAAACAGAGCGTCATATACAACAATATCCCTGAGAGAATCACTGCAGGTGTGTGTGTGCGTGATTCTCATGGGTAGGCAAGGGAACACGACTGAGCAGGGCGTGGGATGAAAGGAAAGTGCTTCTATTCCTGGGCCAGGCCCTCTTTCTGCCAGCAGCCTGTGTGCCTGTGTTCATGTCGCTGCACTTACCCTCCCTTAGTTCCCACGGGGGAAGTGTCTCCTATCCCCAGCAGATGCTTCCTAAGTGTGTGATCTCAAGCCGATACATTTAGGCTGAGAGAGGCTGGCGTTTATAACCAGATTCTGCTGCTTGTTATGGCTTTAATGGGCTTTCAGAGTCCAGATGGCGTTTGGCTTGGCCAGCTCACATCTGGCTACGAATGCAGGGAAGCACGTAGCTGGCTGGGGTGAGGGTGATGTCCCTTTAGGGGATGTGAGGAAGGGAAGGCTGTAAGGGGTGTTTAGGCCATGCTCTCCACGTGTCTGGGAAACTTGTCTCTGCTCCTGGTGCACTGCCTTGCTAGTCCCTGCCCCTCCACCCACCCCAATGCATAAAGACCAAAGCCGAAACTAAACACCTGACTCCGCCACCTCTGGTTTCTGCTCCCCTTTCTGTGATGGCAGAAAAGCCAGGGCTTTCCTGAAGGAAAACTTGCAAACTTCTACTTCAACATAGTTAATTCACACGTATGTTCTGAGGTTGACAATTTCTATTCTCAGAGAGCTGTCCTTTGGTCCCCAAACAACCTTGAAGGTAAAGATCTACTTTCTGTTGACTGTGGGAACCTTGAAAATGTCTGGGAACTCATCGGGTCACACGCAGCCAGTGACATGCGGGTATCCTATATAATCCATGTGTGGAAATCAAGTTTTGATTTGTATTTTCAGGAATGTACCTACTGTGGGGAGCCACGGATTTTGAGAGCAGGGAGACACTTTAGAAATCATCTAGCATTCCTGTCCTATTTGCCTCATTTACTGGGAGAGGAGCTGAGATGCAGAGGTATAAAGCGACTTGCTCACAGCTACGTGGTACTTCGTAGCAGAGCTGGGCCCCAAATCCAGGTTTCCAGCTTAGCACTTGGTAATTTTTTTTTTACCCAAAGTACACCTACTCTTGCACTTGATGCTCCAGCTGCTGTGATAGATTAATTTCTAACAGAGTGTGAGGCCGTCTGGGGCAGACACACTGTGCTCACTGGCAGAAAAAAATATACTAGTAAAATCAGGAATACATTTGAGTAAGTGTTCTTTTCACAAATCAGTATTGAATGTTTATTGCATGAAGTCCTCTGCCTAAACCCTGCAACTTGGTTCTCTGCGATCTCTCTGTCCTGCTGTAAGCCAACAGAATCACTATCAGAGGCATCTGAGTTTAAACCACCTGCTCATCCCGGGAGCTTTTGCTACATGGATATTCCTATCTGCCACACTACTCTAGGCTTGTCTAACTCTTAGACCCAGCACCTCTTAGAATTTTCCATCTTGTTGGAAAGGCTTAGTATAATAGTATATTCTTTATTGAGTTCATGGAATATAAACCACAGACTGGACTAATCTGAGTAAAATAAATCACAGAGGTATGCTTAGAAATAAGCAACCAAAAGTCATTTTGTGAATGGTCTACTTGAAAGTTGAAGTTCAATTTCAGGAAAAAATTTTCTTTTGAGATAGAGTCTCATTCTGTGCCCTGAGTAGAGTGCCGTGGGGTCATAGCTCATAGCAATCTCAAACTCTTGGGCTCAAGGGTTCCTCTTACCTCAGCTTCCTGACTGGCTGGAACTACAGGTGCCCGCCACAATGCTGGGCTAGTTTTTCTATTTTTAGTAGAGACAGGGTCTTGCTCTTGCTCAGGGTGGTCTCAAACTCCTGAGTCAAGCAATCCACCTGCCTTGGGCTCCCAGAGTGCTAGCATTGAGCCAACTCATCCAACCTGCAAGAAAGATTTTGATTCTAAAACAATGATATAGGATGAGCTAACATCCTATAATAGTGTCAGAATAAATAATTCTGATAATATTTAACAGAAGCGTTAAATGTTCACGAGAAAGTTACTGAATCATGCCAAAGACTCATAAACATTGCTCCAAAGTATTACTTTTAAAAGTAATGGTTAAAAATGAATATTTGTGGCTATTTACTTGCTTCAATAAAGATAGGTGTACTTTTTAAAAAGAGTAGCAAATTCATGGTAAAATATCTTCTGGGTTTGAGCACAGGGTCCCAAATAGACTCCGGAAATGAAGATAATATGTTTGTTTAACATGTGGCCACAGACAGTGCTGTTGTGAGTTAACTGTCTATCCATCTACATTTTTGTGCTGAGTTTTTAAAAGGTTAGTAACTCCTTAAAATCTTGCTCTTCAAAATTGAAGTGGCTACAAAGACTAGTTATAAGGAGTTATCAGAGACCTCTGAGGGAATCAATGCTTAACTCTTAGCCCAGGTACTTGCAAACTTGAGTCCACATTAGAATCACCTGGAGATCTTACGGAACTCTTGGGTATCCCTAGGGAGGGGCAGGGGCTAGGCTTCAGTGTTCTAAAAATACTTTACCAAGCCAGGTGTGGTGGCTCACACCAGCAATCCTAGCACTCTCAGAGGCCAAGGTGGGTGGATTGCCTGAGCTCACAGGTTAGAGACCAGCCTGAGCAAGAGTGAGATCCCATCTCTAAAAATAGCTGGGTGTTGTGGCATGTGCCTGTAGTCCCATCTACTTGGGAGGTTGAGAAAAGAGGATCACTTGGGCCCAAGAGTTTGAGGAGATTTGATGAGATAAGATGCCGTTGTACTTTAACAAGGGCAACAAAGTGAGACTGTGTCTCAAGAAAAAGTAAAAAAAACTAAAAATACTTTAGCATGCATTGTAATCATCTGGAGGACCTGTTAGATTCCGCCCGACCCCCAGATTTCTGGGACTCAACCCCAGAGTGTCTAATTCAGCAGGTCTGGGTGGGACCTAGAAAAGAGCATTTTTGACAAGCTTCTGGGTGGTATTGATGCTGGTCTGAGGGTCATGCTTTGGAGACCATTGTGCAGCCAAATATCACAAGAAATGCTCTCCTGGGGTGGTGCCTGTGGTTCAAGGAATAGGGCGCCGGCCCCATATACCAGAGGTGGCAGGTTCAAACCTGGCCCTGGCCAAAAACTGCAAAAAAAAAGAAAAAAAAAAGAAATGCTCTCCTTGTAAATGACATTCTAGTTATCAGCAGGTTAGTGAATGAACTCTTCCCTGAGTTTATGTCTATCTTTATACCATTTTAATGCCAAACACTTTTTTTCATGAGTGGTCATGCCTCTTAACCTCTTCTGTATCAGAGACTCAGCAACAAATACACATACGCCTTAAAGGAAAAATGTTGCATTCTAATATTTAGAATTGAGCTTTCCTGTCTTGTGTTCATCTTCCCCCAGAGGCAAGAGATCAGTCAAGCAGCAGTACCATGGACTGGTGTTTCTAACCAATTTATTGCTCCTTAGGCTGGAATGATGCATTTGTGCTGAGGAAAAATGTTTGTGTTTTCTAAAACCAATGTCTTGTGTTTTCAAGCATCTTAATAGTGCTCCTTTTGGGAGAGGGTTTATGGCCGGGTTGTCTCCTGGTGGAAGCTGTTTTCCTCTCTCCAGAGTCATAGGGGTGGGGGAGAGAGACATCTGTCAGGGTCCAAGGGAAATGCATCCACAACAATTACAGTCTGGGCCTGGAGCATGTGTGGAGGGATTCTAGTTTAAGCAGACCTTGCCCTTTTTCTGTTTCTATTTTAGTATCATTTGTAAACAGACTAGATAAGATTGATGCTATCCATCCTCCAATAACAGCCTGTAGATAATAAGAATAATACAGCCTAGAATTTATGGGGCAGATCTGTTTTTCCTTTGACAGGCCTTAGCTAAATTCTACTGGGCAATTGCCCCTTGGGAGTCAAATCAGGAGAGTTTCTGAAGCCAAGCAGCAGGTCGGCCAAGCTGACCATTTTGAACAATTAATTCTCCGCTGATTGGGGATTCACTGAGACCAGGGGTTGGTGTTAATCTTCTCTAACCTTATTATTCAGGCCCCAGGAAAAATAGAGACTGGGAAAGTAAGCGATTGAAGGAGACTGCTGGGTCCTCTGGTCTCTGGTCTGTGTAGAGTTGATCAGCACGTTCTCATTCTCATGCAGCAGGGAAGAAAGCTTGGGTCAGCAAGGCTCACCAATGTAGAGCCCTATGGGGTTCCCAATACAGTAGGCAAAGGAGGCTCACTGGTATAGATTTCACTAGGAGATTCATGAGGACTCTGTGATAGGGTCTGAGCCTTGCATCCCAGATTGTGGACAAACAACAAAGTCCAATTGTGCTAGAAGGGCTGGGGACCTGACCTGGTTCAGTGAAGTCACAGAAACAGTATATTTTCAATTCCTAAATAGTAGTTGACCACCTGCTAGGAGTCTGTTGGTGTGCTCAGTGGTGCAATTACAAATGGACACTGTGTGTCATGCCTGACCTCATGAGGCTTGTAGCCTTCAATTATTTACCATGTTTATCTTCGTGCTCAAAATAAATTTCAGAATAATTCATTAAAACTAGTGGAGGAGCTCCCTGTCTGGGCAAAAAAGGCCACATTATTTGCCATGCTATGATGGTCAGGGTTCTCCTTCTTTCCACCCACCAGCCCTGATTCTACATCTAACTTATTTCTACACTGCACAGTCCTGGAGATATGCAAGATGCAGGTCCTACCATTGAAGGCCTGTTTTTTTTTTTTTTTGTAAGACAGAGTCTCACTATGTCACCTACGTAGAGTGCCATGGTATCACAGCTCATTGCAACCTCAAACTCTTGGACTTAAATGATTCTCTTGCCTCACCTCCTGAGTAGCTGGGACTACAGGCAACTGGCATGAGGCCTGGCTATATATCTGTTTCAGTTGTCATTATTGTTTAGCTGGCCTGGGCTGGCTTTGAACCCACCAGCCTCAGAGTATACGGCTGATGCTGTAACCACTATGCTACGGGCCCAGAGCCAAGGCCTCACTGTTTGACCCATGAGTGACACTTACAACCACAGCCTCTTTAGGACTATGAGGATTTCACCTTGTAAGTGAAATCCAAGAGTGGGGGTCCAAAAAAGAAGAGGCAACATTTGGGTTTATTTTAATCAAGATGCCTTTTATTCCTGCTAGCAGCATCCCTGTTTCTTTAGCCAGTACCTTTCTGCCTGAGTCCCTCGGCCAGTCCACAGAAAATAGAAGAGTGACCAAAACTACAGAAAAATTAGTATCGGTGGCTATTTCAAAAAGGAAGAACATGTAGGGATGAGATAGTGACGTTAAAGAACATTCAAAACATCAAGAGGAATTTTTTTTGCCTTTGGATAATCAATAATAATATTTAGTTCTTGGAGTGAGTGGGAAAAAGTGAAATGAGATGGTCTGCTTTGCATATAGTTCTTTTAGAAATATGTAAAATTCCTTACACAGCTTTCTGTCCATCTCCTTCTATGTTAGGGGTGGCCAACTGTTCAGTGACAGTTTTATTTTTATTTTTTTAAATCATAGCTGTGTACATTAGTGCGATCATGGGGCACCATACACTGGTTTTATAGACCATTTGACACATTTTCATCACACTGGTTAACATAGCCTTCCTGGCATTTTCTTAGTTATTGTGTTAAGACATTTATATTCCTCATTTACTAAGTTTCACATGTACCCTTGTAAGATGCACCGCAGGTGTAGTCCCAACAATCACCCTCCCTTCTCTTATCATCCCCCCTCCCTCCCCTCCCTCTCCCCCTTCCCTATATTCTTAGGTTATAACTGGGTTATAGCTTTCATGTGAAACCCATAAATTAGTTTCATAGTAGGACTGAGTACATTGGATACATTTTCTTACATTCTTGAGATACTGTACTAAGAAGAATATGTTCCAGCTTCATCCATGTAAACATGAAAGAGGTAAAGTCTCCATCTTTCTTTAAGGCTGCATAATATTCCATGGTATACATATACCACAATTTATTAATCCATTTGTGGATCAATGGGCACTTGGGCTTCTTCCATGACTTAGCAATTATGAATTGGGCTGCAATAAACATTCTGGTACAAATATCTTTGTTATGATGTGATTTTTGGTCTTCTGGGTATATACCTAGTAGAGGAATTATAGAATTGAATGGCACATCTGGCCTAGACACCCACCCTAATCTCTTCTTGTCCATGCTCAGGACCCTTCTGGGGTAAAGGGTGATGACAGGGGGCCCCCCTGACTAAATAATGCAGTCATTTTAGGCAGAGAAGAGGGTGGCCAAGAACTCTCCCAGAGAGGTGGGAAGGTGACAGGAGGCAGGACCCCACTGAGCTGAGGCTTCAAATCCCCAGCCTGTGTTTCACCATTCTGTGGGACTTCATTTATGAAACGCAAATTCAAATATAAAATTATGAAGAATTTCGAGATGGTGACTACAGAGCATTAAACTCTTTGGAGAGTAGGACTGTACTGATTAAACACCCATGAAGTGCATCCTAGAAGAGCATACTCCTGAGGCAGAAATAGGTAGACTGGCTTGTTTCCTCTCTCTGGGCCCAAATTAGGTACACCTGAACACTAAGGTACTGGGAAGCTGTGATGACTCTCATCATAAGTGGACATTAGTAGACCATTGGCCTTGTCTGAGCTTATGCTATGATTAGGCAAGTCTAGGCTATGTTTGGGATGGTGTGGCACAAAGGGTGGCAGTGTTCTCTCCCTTGATGTTAGAAGGCATGATGAGGGTGGGCCCTGGGCAGTGCTGGTTTAAATAGGCTCTCAGCAAGAGACAATGTAAGGTCTCTACTTTTTGGCAGTTGTACTTGCAGCAACAGCAGTGCAGAGGTGGCCTGTTTTGGCATCTGGGATACAGCTATTGTAGCCTGCCAAAGACCCCAAGGATTATATTACCATTTTAATCCCATGTTTAGTCTAGAAGAGTAACTAGGAATGATCTTCTTGTATATGCCACTGAGCACACAGAGAGGTGTGGAGACTACTTAGGGAAGGGGGAGCTCTGGGGAAACACTTGACTTCTTGTTGGTCTTGATAGATTAATAATAATAGGTAACAATTATGAGTGTTCATTATGGGCCAAGATCCTGTTAAAGAGAGTTTCACACATTCACCCAATCCTATGGGACAGGACTATCATTCTCCCATTGTACAGATGGGAAGACTGAGAAAGGCAACTTGCCCAAAAGTCATATAGCTCATAAGTGGTGGAGTTAGGATTTGACCCAAATATTCTGGCTCCAGAACCTGTACATACTCTTAACCATTCTGTGTGCCCTATCACTGCATAATGCTAGGAGTAAAAGTTGAACTGTGGTGCATGGCCTTGGGATGCCATTGTTACATCCCAAGAAGGTTGAAATTGAATCCACTTCATATATACTTTAGAGTTTACATGGTATTTCCACATACTCAATCCCCCTTTATCCTTCCAGTTATCTAAGAGAGCAGTAAGGGAGGATTACCATAAAAACTTAGACCTGCCATTTACTGCTCTATGACCTCAGACAAGTTACTTAACCTCTCTGAGAATCCATTTCCTTAATCTTGCCTTTGCTTTATAGGTCAAAATGATATTTATAATTATATTTTTGAAAAGCAAACTAGATTTATGAACCTTCATTCTTATCTTGCAGGACCCCTTAAGTTTTCGTCATTTAAGAAAGTGGAAAGTTGTTTTCTAACCAATAGCACCAATTCCATTATGTTTTCAAAGGTTTTCCTTACTGCTCCTGTCGCACCTCTTAGGGGACACCATGGTGCTGCTGCCACCATCATTAATGGTAAAACCAAGGAGTGGGGGGCTCTGTAATGGGCTTTCTTTTTTTTGTGTGTGGGCTTCTTTTCTTTGAGATAGAGTCTCACTATGTCGCCCTTGGTAGAGTGCTGTGGCGTTACAGCTCACAGCAACCTCAAACTCTTGGGCGTAAGCAATTCTCTTGCCTCAGTCTCCCATGTAGCTGGGATACAGGCATCTGCCGTGATGCCTAGCTATTTTTTTTTTGTTGTTGTTATTGTTTTCATCGTTGTTTAGCTGGCCCTGGCCAGGTTTGAACCCTCCAGCCTTGGTGTATTTGGCTGGCACCATAACCACTGTGCTAAGGGCAATAAGCCTGTAGTATAGTGGGCTTTCTTATGTGTGGTCAGCACCAGCTGCTGGGAGACAGGAGATGACTGACTATGCTCATAAGTATGGGTTTATTGACCATATCAGATGTAGTTCTGCTTTCTCTATGTCCAAATCCAGGCTGCTCTTCTGCTTCATGGTTAATTACAAGTGTTTCTAATGAGATGAATTCCATTAATGGCCAATTAAGTTTCAATTTAGAGGTCATATATGAACACTGGCAGCCCCATCACAGTGTGGGCCCTCTGCAAAGTGACCCAGGTCTGGGCTTCCATCTGCTTAATGTTGCTTTGCCCATTACGAGAAGTTAATGCTTCCCTAATTGTTTGCCTTGGGAGAGAAGCCAAGTTCTCCCTCAGCAGCGTGTACTGGTACAGTTATGATGGAGGCTTTTGGCTGAGGGAGGGAGGAAAATAAGGCACAAGGATCAGGGAAGTCTGGGAGCCATCAAGGGAGGAAGGGAGCCCAGAACAATGCTGTCTCAGAAAGATGCAAGGTGGCTGCGATTTGAGAGGTGGCAGAGACTGATATGACTGTTTCTCATGAAGACGGTGACAGCTGGAGTTTCTCAGGCCAGTACCTGGAGGATGCCTACTCCTTTGTAGGTGGTTTGCCTGATAGTAGCATCTGCTGCAGGTCAGCCAAGAGACCTGGGGACTGCTGGTGCCATTCAGTTTAGTGTCTAATTATTCTCAAAACGTTGCAATAGGAAGGAGGCAATGGGGGACTTTCCATAATTAGAATGCATTTACCAGGTGATAAATACTGCTTGTAAATACTTAAGCTAAATCATCTCATGTCACTAGCACAATGTTATATAGGAGGTAATATTATCTCTATTTTACAGTAGAAGAAACTGAGGCACAGCGTGGGCGAGTACACCTGAGATGAGTAGGAATGGAAGACAACCCCAGCCTGCAGCCCTGTGACGAGCAGGCCCACGGCGAGTTCACCCTGGCACCTGCCTGAGTGGTAAAAAGACTGAGCCCGTCATTATCCCTGGCCTCCCCTTACGTAGGCTGTGAAATCTGCGTGCACAATGTCCCATGAAGTCTCCTGCAAGCCTGTAATGTGGGAGGTGGTGCCACCCCCGTGGCCTCCATGTGCTGCCTGCTAGCGAGTGAGGCAGAGTTCAGCCTCATTTAGCTGCCCTGTGAAGAGACGAGGCGGCCTGTGAGGAGGGAGGTGAAGGGAGGTGAGTGGGCAAAAAGGAAGTGTCCTCAGGTTGCGGTGGAAATAACATGTACTGGCAGGAAGGAGTTTTGGCAAAAAAAAAAAAAAAAAAGAAAAGAAAAAAATCAATAGTAATTTAATCTCGGCGTGCAAAGATTTATCCCATGTACCAGAAAAGTGGAAGTATACTTTTAGAGCTCGGGTTGAAAATATTCTTCTTGTTGTATAAACCTGCTTAATTATAAGTTATAAGCAGAATAGTCATCCATCCACATGCTGTAATTCCAAGTGTGCTTAAGGACTAGAATCATAGAAAGTCAAAGTTTAAGGGTTCTTAGAAGTTATTACTTCAACCTGCTACATTTGCAGTTGAAGAAGTAAAGGTCCCCAAAGGAGGAGCAAGTTGCCTGAACTTAGAAGCTAGAGTGTGGCAGGGTATAAACTAAATTCCAGGGCTTAGGAATTGAAGGCCAGTGTTTGTCTCCTTAGATGCATCATCTTTTCTTTTCTCTTTCTTTTCTTTTCTTTTCTTTTCTTTTCTTTTCTTTTCTTTTCTTTTCTTTCTCTTTCTCTTTCTCTTTCTCTTTCTCTTTCTCTTTCTCTTTCTCTTTCTCTTTCTCTTTCTCTTTCTCTTTCTCTTTCTCTTTCTCTTTCTCTTTCTCTTTCTCTTTCTCTCTCTCTCTCTCTCTCTCTCTCTCTCTCTCTCTCTCTTTCTTTCTTTTTTTTTGAGACAGAGCCTCAATCTATCGCCCTGGGTAGAGTGCTGTGGTATCACAGCTCACAGCAACCTCCATCTCCCGGGCTTAAGTGATTCTCTTGCCTCAGCCTCCCAAGTAGCTGGGACTGTGGCGCCTGCTATAATGCCTGGCTATTTTTGGGTTGTAGTTGTCATTGTTTGGCAGGTCCGGGCCAGATTTGAACCCACCAGCTCTGGTGTATGTGGCTGGTGCCTTAGCTTGAGCTACAGGCGCCACCCAGATGCATCGTCTTAAACCCACAGGTTTGCCCCTCTGCAATCTTTCTATTGGGAAAAAAGAAAAGCTTGATTTCTTCTCCTTCCCCATCCTCTCACTCTTCTTTCTCTCTCCATCTCAGGTATTGGGGGTTTTAACCATAAAATCTTGGACAGCATAAAATAAAAAGCTCAACTTCCTCTCCTTCTTACTCTCCCCCCTCCATCCTTTCCTCTCCTCTGCTCCTGCACCTTCTGTGGCCAGGCGAAGGGATAAATAGCTTAAATAGCTGGTAATACACTGCTTAACATTTACCCTGATGCTAGATCTAGTGGGAGGAGGAAAAGAGAACCGCGGCGGGTGAATGGAAGGGGTGGGAGGGCACAGGGATAGAAGGCTGGGCCCACTGTGTGCTCAGTGTTCCCTCCTGGGAGTCTTGCTGTAAGTCTGACTCTAGCTTTTGCATCAGCCTTGCATTGTTTTAACTGAATAGTTAGATAATCACTGGCAAACAAGCATACTTAAGTACTTAGTTAAATTTAAATTTATAAATTTTTATAATAAGATTTTTATTATCCTCTATTTATAGACCATGCCGGTTTCCTGTGTTATAAATAGGTAATTATAGGACTAAATTAAATGTCAAGCCACAAACTCCTGTTATGACTTTGCAAACACAAAAGCATCACTATAATCAAATTTACAAATAATCTCATGTGTTTCAGGGGACTAACGGATGTCCCCACCTTCACTAACGCTGTGTCGTAACTTTTGCTTTTTCCACCTTAAGGATGGGGTAGTCAAGTCTTCAGAAGTTAAATGCTTTGCTTAAGAAAGAATCGGAGTTTTGTGGACTGAGCCTGGACTTTGGAATTAGACATCTGCGTTTAAATCCTGGCTCTACCATTTACATTATAGCTGTGTAACCATGTTAATATTTAAAAATTTTCCCCGAGCTTCTGTTTCTCACCTGTAAAATGAGAATAATAATGTCTCATAGGGTGGTTAAGATCAAATTAGATTTTTATGTGGCACACACAGTGATTGATGAATCGAAAACCTTTGATGAATAAGGTTTTTATTATCTTCTGCCTTCCTTTCTTCTTCTCTTTTGTTTACAAAGGAAACCTCTGAGACTCTGTGAGGCTGAGTGACTTCTTTAATAGCTCAGAGCAAGAATCCACTCACCAGAAATACATGGAGATAGTCTTGGTTTAATGACCTTTGTCTATCCCCTCCTGTCACTGTTTCATCTCATGGCTATTCCACTGCTGTTATTAAATGTGGGAAAAACATGCCTTCTTGATAAGCAACCACTCCCTTAATGAGACTCCCATTTTCACATTTTGACTGGAGTCTGATTTAATGTCAGTCATCAGGCTGATTCAGTTTTGGTGGGACAAATTGATAGTCAGGGGTGAGAGCCAACAAATACCTTCCTTCTGATAAAATCTACAGATCTCATATTTGTCTATGAGAAAACTTATGCTTTCTACTCAGGAGAAAGATAGGACCAGGAAACATACAACTTTTCTGAGTCATGATAATCCGAAGAATGATATATTATTTGTCCTGGATCAGGCTTTAGTCACTTAGGGAAGGAAGCCAATAATTTTCTGCTTAGGGTTGTTCGTTTGAAGGTATAAATAGGAATTTGGGATGAAAGTTTTAGTTTTCTAAGGATGGGAATAGTTGAGAACTTGAGAACCTTTAGGATTTTACTTTAATACTAGAACATTCCTCCTGCAAAGATAGCATTCCAAGGCAATCACATCGTATGTAAAAGCCCTAATGATAAATTGTCACCTTCCAAACTGGCAGAGATTAAAAGAAAAAGAAAATATTTAGTTTGAGGTAAGTGCTCTCAAACACAGTTGGTCAAAGTGGAAATCAATCAGAAAAGCTATTTGAAAATATTTTTAGTGTGAAAAATCATTGATTCATTCTCAAATTGTTGAAATAATTATCATTTTACTACATCTATATAATATCTATCTCTTTAAGATTATATTTTCAAAGACTACATAATAATACAGAGCTAAAATATGATGGACTAATATTAAATAAAAACCATGAATCAAATTTCTATACAGTGTATAATGCTAATTTAATAAAAAATGTAGTTGTGTCTAAAGCAAATAAACCAAAATCTAACAGAAAGTATCTCTGATTGGTGGAGTTAGTTTTGTTCTTTCTTATTCTTTTATGAATTTTTCAAAAATTTTTGATCATGAAAGGTACATTTGTAGTTTAATTAGAGAATATTGTGTAAAAAATAGAGAATTAAAAAGATCTAGCACTTACTTTTCTTTCTGATTTAATGAAATGCAAAATATTTTAGGAAGCTTTTTCAAAAATTTCTTTTATCCTTCCTGTGGAAAATAAAATTGGAATTGCAGATGGCTTAAAGATTCAAATACAAAAAAAATGACTCATAGAATTTCCAAAAGAAAGCATTGGTTGATATGTTCCTAGTCTTGGAATGAGCAAGGCCTTTATGCAAGAGAGAATAATCTAAAAGTTTCATAGAAAAAATTTGATTACTTCAACTATGTAAAGACACTTTTAGAAAACCTGTTTGGCAAAACTAAATTATTCAAATGATGTCAAAATTCCAACTACACACTGATAAGAAAATAAAATATTTGTAGCAAATATAACAGCTAACTAATATTCTTAATTTGCAAAGAGAACATCTCATTAAGAAAAAAGGAAGATAACTTACCCTGGACTAATGGGAGTACTGCTCTTGGTAACAGTTGACTACGTACTTCAAACCAACTGTTCTGTTTTAGGTACAAAATCTACCTAAAGGTGATAAGAATAATTGAATAATTAAGGGCAAGATATGGAGAACATGGAATTGTGGAAAGGTTAGTCTATATTTGGGACTCCTTTTCTCCTAGTAGCACCTGCCAATCTGGAAAGGAGAGCTGAGAGGTTGAATTTCTGATTAAGGCCATTTGATAGAATTCCCTGGGGGAGTCTTATCTCAGACATTTGAGAGGCTCAGTAGGAAATCATAGTTGTAAGGACTATAGAATCAGATGAATATCATCGGGTGTCTGACACACTGGATCAGGAGGCTGAGTATAACTGATCACCAATCTAAGGTAAATTGTGAAAGAATGATGATCAGTTTAATGTGAATAATGAAAAGAAAGCCTCTTTTTTGTATTATAACAGAAAATACTGAGGATAATGACCAAACTTAAGTATAAAGATAGCAGAGGTCCAGAGAAAACTGAATTCCCAACCCTGGGGCTTCTGCTATGATAAATTCAGAACCCAGGTCAGAAAGGAGTGGGGCCCTGAGACTTGAGATGGGAACATATGGGTCTATGCACCCAGTGATCTTGAATATCTCTTGAACCTCTGGACCCACAGAAGTTATCTATTTCTCCGTGTTAAAAGTTTGCACTTTCCTTTTGCTTGAAGATAACTCAGATGCCTCTGTCTTGAGAGAGACAACATGCACCCCCCTCCTGTATCCCCTTCTGGCGACCAGATCAATAGCTATAGCAAGTCACAGCATAAACTGACCTGGAAAATGCTGAGCCTGCTTGCAAAGGAAGAGGACTACACACCAAAGGAGCTTCAGCACCTGGTCAACATGCCCAGCTGGAGCTGTGACAGCACACAGAGGACGGATCCCAGGATGCTGGATCAAAGGGTTCAGAACAGAAAGCTGGATGTTGGAGAGGTTTTTGTTGTTATTTTATCAGAAAGCACTCTCCTGTGCTAAAAGAAGCCTAAAAGAGGAGAAGCATACAGCCATTCCACACCCTGGCAAAGACCCTGAGAGAAGGATCTACACTGTTACAATGATTTGGAAGACTGGAAAAAGTGATAGCACATATTAAATGAAGTGCTCTGCCAGAATTTGTCCTGGAAGATGGTAGGGGCAGGGATCGAAGGCTCAGAAATGAGCATGCTAGAGTCAATATATTATACATAGGTCATTATGAAAGTTTTGAGAGAAACAAAAGTCAAGAAACATAACCTCCATACTGACAGAAACAAATTCCTCTCTGCAACACTGATAAGCCAAGCAAATTGAAACTTGCATGGGTGAATCAGACAAGACCCTGTGGACTGTCTTTCTTGGAAGTGAAATAGTGGACCATTACATGGTCTGTCTCAAAACTTTCATAGTGACCCTTGTATAAGGTTAGAAAACATACACAGTGACTGTGTTATGTAAAAGGGCCACCCAAGAAGAGGATTTATTTATCAAAGTAATAAAAAATGCGTTGATAAGAGAGGCACCAGCCCCATTGAGAAGTTTAGTGATGGCTTCTCCTCTTTTAGGCCATGGCAGATCCAGATGTTGCTGCAGAAAGGGGTTCTCTGGTAGCAACGGGAATGATGCCATCCTAAAGTAATGGAGTATAGGATGGTGGTACGATACTGCCAGAAGCAAGGTGATCCCACTTATTGTCATCAGTGTCTGATTAAGAGATTAGTAAAATTAAATATTCCTAGGGCAAGATATTCAGCAAGCCCACAGAGCATTGCTTAATTTATATAACCAAACACATTAAAGACGTATGCTCAGAGGCTGAGGGCATTTGTTTCAATTAAATTTGCAATTCCTTTATAGTGTCCACACATGTTTTTGAGCTTAGAACCCCTTGACTCAAGGAGAAGCCAGAACTTCCTGAAGAAGCACCTAGCAAGAATGGCATAGGTATACTGTCATGGATTCCCCCAGATCTCCCTTCCAAAGGGGCCTCTGATCATTTGCTTGAGTAGTCATATACTGGGGAAAGGGAAGTTTCAGGACATTTAGAGGAGTTTGTGCACAGGGTATGAGTTGATATAGATAAAACAGGGACAAGAAGTAATTTCATGTCTCCATCCCATTAGAGGGGAGCATCTGAGGACGTCTAGTAAATGAAGCCCTAGTCTGTCACATAGTAGGTCCTCTGGTCCCTAGACTTGCCTGATAGCACTTTCCCTAGTCTGTAAATGTATAATTGTAATGAACATATTTGTACTGGACAGAACTCTTGCATTTGTTCCTTAGTCTGGGGGGTAACTGCTAACATAATAGGAGTGGGGAAGGTCATGTGAATGCTTCTGAGCATGCTCCATCTCACCCATCCCCAGCCAAGACAGAATAATAAAACTATATGGTAGGTATTTTAGGAAAGATGGCAGAGATGACTGCCATGCTAAAGACAAAGGATGCATGGGTGGGGGTTTCCATCATTTCACCATTTAATACATCAGTCTGTTCTCTACAGAAGTCAGATGGATCCTAACTGGTGACTCCAGACTTCCCCTAACTCAGCTATATTGCATCTCCTGTGCTGGAGCAGGTTAATACAACTTCAGGTACATAATAAGTGACCATTGATCTTAGAAATATATTCCTTTTTGTTCCTATTCGAAAGGAGAATCAGAATAAGTGCATATTTACAGGAAATAGCCAATAGTAGACACTTATTATTATCTCAGGGTCATGTTAATTCTACTGCTTTCTGTTATAATGTAGTCCAAATGGACTACACCTGAATATTGTACTGCATCTCACCCTAGTTCATTCTATTAATCTTTAATTAATCAAATCATATAAGCGAGAAGTCCAAAGCATGATGAAAGCCCTGGTAAGACAATATGCTACAGAGTGGGAATTGTAAACTTTGCAAGGATTCAGGCCTGCCCCATTAATGAAGGTTTTAGGGGTCCAGGATTCTGGCCACAGTGAGATATTCTCTCTGAGGAAAGGACAAATCATGATTGTATCTTACATCTTCTGCTATTAAGAAGCACTGTACTTATGGGGCCTTTGCATGTTTGGAGATAGCATATTACATGTTTGATAATAGTGCTCTGACCAATTTGCCAAGAGGCATGAAAGGCTGCCAGCTTTGAGTGGAGCCCTGAGCCGAAAAAGGCTCAGCAGCAAGTCTAGGATGTAAGAGCAAGCAGTTCCATAATTTGGATCATGTGCTCTGACAGATTCAGTGGTACTTGAGGTGTCTGTGGTTGTGGTAGGAAAATATGTCATATATGTCACATACGAGACCACAATACAGTATTTCATTCTGTTTATGGTTGAGTAGTACTCCATGGTATATGTTAATATATGTATTTAATTTTCTTAATCCACTCTTGATTGGCATGTAGGTTGATTTCATATCTTTATGACTGAATTATTTTGCAATAAACTTACAAGTGCACCTATCTTTTTGATGTAATGATTTCTTTTTCTCTGGATAGATACTGAGTAGTGGGATTGCAGAATTGAAGGATATATTTGAATATATAGATATACTTTTAGTTCTTTGAGAAATCTCCATACTTATCTCCATAGAGGTTATATTAATTTACACTCCCACCAGCAGTATATTTGTTACCTTTTCACCACATCCGTGCCAACATATATTGTTTTTTGACCTTTTAATGATGTCTATTCTAGTGTAAGCAAGATGATGATTTTAATTTGCATTTCCCTGATAATTATTGATGTTGAGCATTTTTTCAGGTGTTTGTTGGCCATTTGTACAACTTCTTTTGAAAAATGTCTGTTCATGTCAGTTGCCTACATTTTAAATGGGATTATTTGTTTTTCTCTTGCTGAGTTGTTTGAGTTCCTTGTAGATTATGGATATCAGTCCTTTTTCAGAGACATGGTTTGTGAATATTTTCTCCCATTCTGTAGATTGTCTGTTTACTCTATTATTTCTTTTGCTATGCAGAAACTTTTTAGTTTAATTAGACCCATTTGTTTACTTTTGTTTTTGTCCCATTGCTTATGGGATCTTAGTCATAAATTCTTTGCTTAGGGACAATCCAAGATGGTGACCAAGTAACAGCCTCCCTGCAACAGGGCATGGTGAGTTGGGGAGATAAGACTCCAGGCATCTCTGGCTGGTGGGATTGCCTATAATCATCCCTTTGAGGATACAGGGAGTCAGCAAGGGACTTCTGGACCCCAAGAGGAGGACAAAAACAGTGGAAAACTGGCAAGTGGTTGCGTGTGTCTGATCGACCTAATCACACCGGCAGCTGTAAATACAAGGAGCACTGAGACTGCAAACTGGAAAGGCCTTACCTGTGAACTGTTTCGGAGTTTTTGGACTTGGCACTCAGTTGAACTGCCTTTGAGGAGAGTTTCAGCACGAGTGTGGAGAATTTTGGGCATTGTCTAGGGCCCCAGACTGACCCACTGAGCCAGATGGAGCTAATAGTGTTTGGTTGTGGGGCGCAGGGAGCCATTGTGAGACAACTGCTCCGGCAACTCTGCCCTCAGGGTCACAGAGCAAGGATCTGGTGGGAGCTAGTAACCTAGTGACTCAGCAGCCTAAAGGCGGGGACTGAGCTGCCTTACAGCCTTAACCCTCAGAGGCAGAGTGAGACTGGTTTTGGCACACTAGAGCCTCAGGCTGTTGCCCTGGGTAGAGTGCCTGGGTAGAGTGGCACCACAGCTCATAGCAACCTCAAACTCCTGGGCTTGGGGCACTGCCTGGACCTCTGTAAGAGCTGTGCCGTGACCCTTGGCCCATGACCCGTGCCTGCTGGGCCTCCACATGACATGATCAGGAACTGCAGGAGCTGCACAACTCTACATCCTCCCTCCTCTACCCTTCCTGCCTCCACACCGGCCCGCTTGTCTGGTCAGGGACTCTGGTAGCTGCGTGCCCTCCAGAGCCCTCCCTGCCTCTGCACAGAGCCCTTCTCCTGGCCAGAGACTGCTGGAGCCTTTGGGGTCTCTGTGACAAAGTTACTGGGCACCAGGCACTCCCAGAACCATGCGCACCAACTCCTCTGTTGCTGGATCTGGGTGTGTCACACTCCAGAGCTGCTTCCACAACCAGAACTCCCTGGCTGGGGAAGCCCCAGAGGAACTACACAGGGCAACTCCCTACAAAGATACAGTAATAATAGAGTGATCCCACTGGGTCTAATCTTGGAGAAACACCTCCCCAACTCTGAGGACAGCCAGAGGCAAAGGTGAAAAACAATCATGAGGCAAAATCAACAAAAAACTCTGGCAATATGAATAATCAGAGTAGATCAACTCCCCCAAGGATTAATGGGGCAGACATAGCACAAAGATCCCATACACAAACAAATAGCTGAGATGTCAGAAATCGAATTCAGAATCGGGAGAGCAAATAAGATGGAATTAGAATTCCAAGCAGTAACCCAAAAGATATCTCAAGAATTCAACGAATTCAAAGACCAAATGACCAAAGATTTTGACACATTGAGATAAGAAGTTGCAGCCCTCAAAGATCTGAGAAACACGGTAGAATCCCTCAGTAACAGAATGGAGCAAGCAGAAGAAAGGATTTCTGACATTGAAAACAAAGCTTTGAAACACTCCCAAACTCTCAAAGAGGAAGAAAAATGGAGGACAAAAACAGACCACTCTGTTAGAGAGCTCTGGGATAATTCAAAGAGAACCAATGTTTGTCTTATAGGGGATCCCCAAAAGTGACAAAGTGGCTTCACAAGGCACAGAGTCTCTACTCCATGAGATTATGAAGGAGAACTTTCCAGATATGCCAGGAGATTCTGAAATTCAGATAGCAGACAGTTTCAGAACTCCAGCATGACTCAACCCAAATAAGACATCCCCCAGACACATCATAATCAACTTCACTAAAGTTAATATGAAGGGGAAAATTCTGAAAGCTGCCAGACGAAAGAAAATCATCACCTACAAGGGAAAAAATATTAGAATAACTGCAGATCTCTCTGCTGAAAACTTTCAAGCTAGAAGAGGATGGTCATCAAACTTTTAATCTCCTAAAACAAAATAACTTTTCAACCCAGGAAACTCAGCTAAACTGAGTTTCATTTATGATGGAGAAATTAAATACTTCAATGACATTCATATGTTGAAGAAATTTGCTATAACTAAACAAGCTCTCCAGGATATTCTCAGACCTATCCTCCATAAAGAGCAGCATAATCCTCCACCACAAAAGTAAACCAACCCAGAAAATTTTAATCAAATTTCAACTTCCACAGTTGCAAAAGGATTAAAAATGTCCACTGGACTCTCGATAGGCTTATCAATATTCTCAATTAATGTGAATGGTTTAAATTGTCCTCTAAAGAGGCAAAGGTTGGCTGACTGGATACAAAAACTCAAGTCAGATATCTGCTGCTTACAAGAATTGCATCTTACATTAAAAGACAAATTTAGAATCAATGTGAAGGGATGGTCATATATACTCCAGGCAAATGGAAAGCAGAAAAAAGCAGGCATTGCAATCCTATTCACAGAATTCACAGATGCAATAGACTTTAAGCCAACCGAAATAAGGAAGGATAAGAATGGCCACCTCATATTTGTTAAAGGGAATACTCAATATGATGAGATTTCAATTATTAATATTAATGGACCCAACCAGAATGCACCTCAATTTATAAGAGAAACTCTAACAGACATGAGCAACTTGAATTTCTACAGTTCCATAGTAGTTGAAGATTTTAACACCCCTTTAGCAGTCCTGGATAGATCCTCCAAAAAGAAGCTAAGCAAAGAAATTTTAGGTTTAAACTTAACCATTCAACATCTGGACTTAACAAACATCTACAGAACATTTCATCCCAACAAAACTGAATACACATTCTTCTCATCAGCCCATGAAACATACTCCAAAATCGACCACATCCTAGGCCACAAATATAACCTCAGAAAATTTTAAAACATAGTAATTATTCCTTGCATCTTCTCAGACCATCATGGAATAAAAGTTGAACTCAATTACAACAGGAACCTCCATACCCATACAAAAACATGGAAGCTAAACAACCTTATGCTGAAGGATAGATGGGTTATAGATGAGATTAAGAAGGAAATCACCAATTTTTTGAACAAAACAACAATCAAGACACAAATTACCAGAACCTCTGGGATACTGGAAAGGCAGTCCTAAGAGGGAAATTTATAGCACGGCAAGCCTCCTTAAGAAAATGGAAAGAGAGGAAGTTAATAACTTAATGGGACATCTCAAGCAACTGGAGATGGAAGAACACTCCGACCCCAAACCCAGAAGAAGAAAAGAACTAACCAAAATCAGAGCAGAATCAAATAAAATTGAAAGCGAAAGAATTGTACAACAGATCAATAAATCCAAAAGTTGCTTTTTTGAAAATATCAATAAAATAGATAAACCTTTGACCAACCTAACAAGGAAAAAAAAAAGAGTAAAATCTCTAACTCATCAATCAGAAATGGTAAAGATGAAATAACAACAGATCCCTCAGAAATTAAAAAAAATTCTTAATGAATATTACAAGAAACTTTGCTCTCAGAAATATAAAAATCTGAAAGAAATTGATCAATACTTGGAAGTATGCCACCTATCAAGACTTAGCCAGAATGAAATGGAAATGTTGAACAGGCCTATATCAAATTCTGAAACAGCATCAACTACACAAAATCTCCCTAAAAAGAAAAGCCCAGGACCAGATGGCTTTACGTCAGAATTCTACCAAACCTTTAAAGAAGAACTAGTATCTATATTACTAAACCTATTCTGAAATATAGAAAAAGAAGGAATATTACCCAGCACATTCTACGAAGCAAACATCACCTTGATCCCCAAACTAGGGAAAGACCCAACAAGAAAAGAAAATTATACACCAATATCACTAATGAATATTAATGCTAAAATACTCAGTAAGATCCTAACAAACAGAATCCAACAACACATCAAAAAAATAATACACCACGACCAAGTGGGATTTATCCCAGGGTCTCAAGGCTGGTTCAATATACGTAAATCTATAAATGTAATTCAGCACATAAACAAACTAAAAAATAAGGGCTATATGATTCTTTCAATTGATGCAGAAAAAGCTTTTGATAATATCCAGCATCCCTTCATGATCAAAACACTTAAGAAAATTGGTATAGAAGGGACATTTCTAAACTAATAGAGGCCATCTACAGCAAACCCACAGCCAATATCATATTGAATGGAGTTAAATTGAAATCATTTCCACTTATATCAGGTTGCCCATTGTCTCCATCACTCTTTAACATTGTAATGGAAGTTTTAGCCTTTGCAATTAGGGAAGGAAAGGTGATCAAGTGTATCCACATAGGGTCAGAAGAGATCAATCTTTCACTCTTTGCAGATGATACGATCATACGTCTGGAAAACACTAGGGATTCTACTACAAAACTCTTAGAAGTAACCAAGGAATATAGCAATGTCTCAGGCTACAAAATCAACGCCCAGAAATCTGTAGCCTTCATATAAACCAACAATAGCCAAACCGAAAAAACAGTCAAGGACTCTATTCCTTTCACAGTAGTGCCAAAGAAGATGAAATATTTGAGAGTATACCTAAGAAAGACATGAAAGATCTCTACAAAGAGAACTATGAAACTTTAAGGAAAAAAAATATCTGAAGATGTTATCAAATGGAAAAACATACCATGGTCATGGCTGGGAATAATCAACATTGTTGAAATGTCTATACTACCCAAAGCAATATATAATTTTAATGCAATTCCTATTACAGCTTTTTTTGTCATATTTTAAAAATCTTGAAAAAACAATACTTCATTTTATATGGAATCAGAAAAAATCCTGAATAGTCAGGACATTACTCAGCAATAAAAACAAAGCAGGAGGAATCACGCTACCAGACCTGAGACTGTACTATAAATCGATAGTGATCAAAACAGCATGGTACTGGCACAAAAATGGAAAGGTAGATGTCTGGAGCAGAATAGAGAACCAAGAGATGAATCCAGCTACTTACCATTATCTGATCTTTGACAAGCCAATTAAAAATATTCAGTGGGGAAAAGATTTCCTATTTAAGATATGATGCTGGGTGAACTGGCTCGCAACCTGTAGAAGACTGAAACTGGACCCATACCTTGTTTCATTAACTAAGATAGACTCTCACTAGACAAAAGATTTAAACTTAAGACATGAAACTATAAAAATACTAGAAGAAGGTGTAGGGAAAAGTCTTGAAGGAATGGCCTGGGTGAATATTTTATGAGGAGGATTCCCCAGGCAATTGAAGCAGTATCAAAAATGCACTACTGGGACCTGATCAAACTAAAAAACTTCTGTACAGCCAAGAACATAGTAAGTAAAGCAAGCAGACAGCCCTCAGAATGGGAGAAAATATTTGCAGGTTATACCTCTGATAAAGGTCTAATAACCAGAATCCACAGAGAACTCAAACGTATTAGCAAGAAAATAACACGTGATCCCATTGCAGGTTGGGCAAGGGACTTGAAGAGAAACTTCTGTAATGAAGACAGACACACAGTCTACAAACACATAAAAAAAGCTCATCATCCTTAATCATCAGAGAAATGCAAATCAAAACTACTTTGAGATATCACCTAAGCCCAGTAAGAGTAGCCCACATAATAAAATCCCCAAACCAGAGATGTTGGCGTGGATGTGGAGAAAAGGGCACACTTCTACACTGCTGGTGGGAATGCACACTAATACGTTCCTCTGGAAGGATGTTTGAAGAACACTTAGAGACCTAAAAATAGGCCTGCCGTTCTATCCTATAATTCCTTTTAATTCCTTTACTAGGTTTATACCCAGAAGACCAAAAATCATGATGTAACAAAGACATCTGTACCAGAATGTTTATTGTAGCCCAATTCATAATTTCTAAGTCATGGAAGGAAGCCCAAGTGCCCATTGACCCACGAATGGATTAGCAAATTGTGGTACATGTATACCATGGAATACTATGCAGCCTTAAAGAAAGATGGAGACTTTACCTCTTTCATGTTTGCATGGATGCATATTCTTCTTAGCAAAGTATCTCAGGAATGGAAGAAAAAGTATCCAATGTACTCAGCCCTACTATGAAGCTAAATTATAGCTTTCAAATGAAGGCTATAACCCAACTACAGCACAAGACTATGAGGAAAGGGCCAAGGAAGGGGAAGGGAGGGGGGAGGTTAGAGTGGAGGGAGGGTAATGGGTGAGGTCACACCTACAGTGCATCTTAGAATGGGCACAGATGAAACTTACTAAAGGTAGAATACAAATGTCTACATACAATAACTAAGAAAATGCCATGAAGGCTGCGTTGAATGGTTTGATGAAAATATTTCAGATTGTATATGAAACTAGCACATTGTGCCCCTTGATTGCACTAATGTACACAGCTATGACTTAATAATAAAAAAATAAATAAATAAATTCTTTGCTTAGGTTTTCTTCTAGGATTTTGTTTTAGATCTGGTGTTTAAATTTTAATTATAGCTTGGGCTATATTTCTATATGGTGAGAGACAGGGATCCTATTTCATTTTTCTGCATATAGCCATCCAATTTTTCCAGCACTATTTATTGAATAGCGTGTCCCTTTACCAGTATAAGTTTTGCTTTGCTTTGTCAAAGAACAATTGATTATAGTCAGATAGTTTTATTTCTGGGTTCTCTATTGTGTTCCATTGATCTATGTGCCTATTTTTATGCCAGTACCATGCTATGTTGGTTACTATAGCATTACAATATAGTTTGAAGTCAGCTACTGTGATATCTCCAGGTATTGGTGCTTAGGATTAATTTGGCTATTCAAGGTTTTTTATTTGTATCCATATGAATTTTGTAATTGCTTTTTCTTATTCTGTAAAAAATGATATTAGTATCTTGATAAGAATCACACTGACTTGGTATGGTCATTTTAATAAGACAGATTATTGTGATCTATGAGCTTGGGATGTTTTTCCATGTTTCCTATACATTTTCTAGTTTTTGAACATATAGTTTTCATAATAGTTTCTGAGGATCTTTTGTATTTCTGTGGTATCAGTTATAATGTCTTCTTTTTTCTTTTTCTTTTTTTTTTTGTGCCTCAGTTTTCTTCTATTTTTAGTAGAGATGGGGTCTTGCTTTTGTTCAGGCTGGTCTCAAACTTGTGAGCTAAAGCAATCCACCCGTCTTGGCCTCCTAGAGTGCTAGGATTACAGGCATGAGCAACCACACCCAGCCACCTTTTTCATTTCTGATTATGTTTATTTGAATCTTCTCTCTTCTTGGTTAGTCTAACCAGTATGTCAATTTTGTTTATATTTTCAAAGAATTAACTTTTCATTTTGTTGACCTCTTGTATTTTTTTTTTTTTTTTTTGTCTTTATTTCATTTACTTCTGCCCTGATCTTTGTTTATCTTTTCTTCTGCTAAATTTAGGTTTGGTTTGTTCATTTTTCCCAATTCCTTGGAAGATGTAGGTTGCAAATTTGTGGTCTTTCTACTTTTTGATATTGGCATTTAATACTATAAACTTCCCTCTTAGTAGTACTTTCTTTGTATCCTGTTAGTCAGCAATGATATGCTATGTTTTCATTTTTATTCATTTAAAACATTTTTAAATTTTCATTTTATATTTCTTTATTGAACCAGTGATTGTTGAGGAGCATGTTTAATTTTCATGTATTTTTATATTTTCTGAGATTTCTCTTAGTATTGATTTCTAGTTTTATTTCATGGTGGTCTATGAAGATATTTGATACAATTTATTTGTATCAAATATTTTTTAAATTATTAAGATTTGTTTTATAGCCTAATATGTGGTCTATATTGGAGAATATTCCTTATGCTGATGAAAAGAATGTGTTTTCTATAGTCATTGCGTAGAATGTTATGTAATGTCTATTAAATCCATTTGGTCTAAAGTCCATTTTAAGTCTAATATTTCTTTGTTAATTTTCTGTCTTGATGATCTGTCTAGTCCTGCAAATTGGTGGGAAGTCCTCCACTATTATTGTGTTGCTGTCTATCTTTTCATTTAGGTCTAGTAATACCAGTTTTGTAAATCTGAGTGTTCTAATATTGAGTGTATATATATTCAAGATCATTTTATACTCTTGCTGAAATGATTCTTTTATCATTATATAATGATCTTCATTATCTTTTTTTACTGTTTTGTGTTTAAGTCTGTTTTAACTGACATAAGTACAGTCACTTTTGCTCACTTTTGATTTCTGTTTACTTGAAATATCTTTTCCTTCCCCTTTACTTTCAGTCTATATATGTCTTCATGAGTATGAGTATGGTCAACTTCCTGTAAACAGCATATAATTGGCTCATGTTTTTTATTCTTTCTGTCAATCCATACTTTTTAAGTGGAACATTTTATTAATTTATGTCTAAGGTTAATATTCAAGGATTTGTTCTTGTCATATTGTTAGTAGATTTCTGCTTGTTTTATAAATTCTTTGTCTCTTTGTCTTTTTGTTTGTTGTTTGCTTATCTTCTGCCATGTTGCTTTTTAAATTCTATCTTCTTCCTTTTTGTAACTATTTTATTAGCCCTTTGAATTTTATATTTTTGGGTGGTACCTGTGGCTCAGTGAGTAGGGTTTTGGCCCCATATACCGAGCTCGGATGGTGGGATCAAACCCCGCCCCAGCCAAATTGCAACAATAACAATAAAAATAATAGCCAGGCCTTGTGGCAGGCACCTATAGGACCAGCTACTTGGAAGCCTGAGGCAAGAGAATCTCCTAAGCCCCAGAGCTGGAGGTTGCTGTGAGCTGTGATGCCACAGCACTCTACTGAGGGCAACAAAGTGAGACTCTGTCTCTGAAAATAAATAAATAAATAAATAAATAAATAAATATTATATTTTCATGTATTTTTGTGATGATGAATATTGATCTTTGATTTCCATGCTTAATACACTTTTGAATATTTCCTTTAGAGCCTTTCTAGTGGTGATGAATTCTGTCAGTATTTTTCTTCTGGAAAGACAATTTCTCCTTCACTTATGAAGCTTATTCTGGCAGTATATAAAACTTTGACTAGCAGTTTTCTTCTTTCAGCAGTTTGAAAATGCCATTCCATTCTCTTCTAGCCAGTAAGGCTTTGGCTGAGAGGTCCACTCTTATTCTGATGGAGATTTTGTTATAGGTGAGTAGGTTCTTTTCTCTTGTTAATTAAAATTTTTTTTCTTTTACTTCAACTTTAGTCATTCTTATAACATGTCATAGTGAAGGCCTTTTTGCGATTTATTTGCCTGAGAATCATTGGACATCCTGTATCTTAATGTCTAATCCACTTGCTAGTCCTAGGACATATCATTGCTTATTTCCCTAAACAGGTTTTCTAAATTTTTTGTTCTCTCTTTCCCTTTGGGAATACGGTTCAATCCTTCCATGTAGACCCAGATTTCTCAAAGGCTTTGTGCATTCTTTTTTTATTAGTTTTTCCTTATTTTTGTCTGATTGGAATATTTCAAAACACTTGTCTTCAAGTTCTGAAATTCTTTACTCTATTTGGCCTAGTCTACTTTTGAGGCTTTAGAATGTGTTTTGTATTTTCTTCAGTGTATTTTTTAGCTATGGAATTTCTGTGTTTTTATTTATTTTTTTGTTTTTTGTTTTTTGCAGTTTTTGGCTGGGGCTGGGTTTGAACCCGCCACCTCTAGCATATGGGGCTGGCACCTTACTCCTTTGAGCCACAGGCACCACCCTGTGTTTTTATTTTTTAAATAATATTTATCTCCTTCATAAATATCTGATTCATACCCTGAATTGATTTTCTGATTTCTTTGTATTGATTTTCAGAATTTTATTGCATCTCATTGGGCTTTTTTAGAATCAATATTTGGAATTCTTTACCTGGAATTATGAGAAATTATTTTTGACTGGGATGCCTTGCTGAACAATTGTGATTGATACTTTGGTAATGTTAGATTTCCTTGCTTTTTCATGTATTCTGTGTCTTTCAATTAATATTTGCCCACTTGAGGTAATCGTAGCTTGTCCTGATTTTTTGAAATTTTTGATTTTTTTTTCCCCTGAAGATATATACACACTTACACAGTAGAACCTCCATCGTTGACCACCTCTTTAAGTTGAGCTAATTTTCATAAACTGAACAAGCACCACATGTACATATCAATTCAGTAGGCCTAGTTCCTTACGTTTGACCACAGTTTGTTACAGTCGCTTGGGTGGTCAACATAGAGACAGACCCACCCACTAGGACCCACATGGTTGATGTTGGTGTTACAGGTGGCTGTAGTAGTGGTGGAGCCACCCACTAGGATCCAAGAGACCCATGTTGGTGATGCTAGTAGCTACCATGGATTAGACAAGCTAATCCCCAGTCTCACAGCTGCCTATAACAGGGTGGTGGGTATTATCCTAAGTATACTTAGGAGAGCTTATTTTCCTCTGTCCTTCCAAAGCTGAATGAGGCTACAGCTGCACCAACCTGAATTCAACCTGAGGTTGGTGCATTGTCCAGGTTTAAACTCTAAAAATTTTGCCTTGTGCCTGTAACCAGAAAGGGTAGAGCTCCTTCTAGACAAGATGTGTGCAAGATGCTGTGTGGGGTACTGCCCATTTGTGCTAGACATCATTTTAAAAATAGCTCCTGGCTTGGTGCCTGTAGTTCAGTGGTTGAGATGTTGGCCACATACACCGGGACTAGTGGGTTCAAACCTGGCCTGGGTCTGCTAAACAACAAAGACAACTGCAACAAAAAAATAGCCAGGTGTTTTGGCAGGTGCCGGTAGTCCCAGCTACTTGGGAGGGTGAGGAAAGAGAATTGCTTAAGCCCAAGAGTTTGAGGTTCCTGTGAGCTGTGATTCCATGGCACTCTACCAAGGGTGACATAGTGAGACTCTGTCTCAAAAATAAATAAATAAATGAATAAAAATAGCTCCTGGCAGGCTACTGGGCCCTGGTACAAATGGAACATCTGATTATAAGACATCAAGTGTCAATGTAGTCAGAACTATTCATAAACAGATGAGGTTTTGTCAGATCTAATAATTCTTAAGTTTTAATGAACCCAATAGCAATCCATTTAAAATTGGGCATGCACATTGTCTCCACTGCTCTTTAACATTGTAATGGAAGTTTTAGCCATTGCAATTAGGGAAGAAAAGGTGATCAAGGGTATCCATGTAGGGTCAGAAGAGATCAAACTTTTGCTCTTCACAGATGATATGATTGTATTTGTGGAAAACACTAGGGATTCTACTACAAAACTCTTAGAAGTGATCAAGGAATACAGCAGCATCTCAGGTTACAAAATCAACATTCATAAATTGGTAGCCTTTATATATACCAACAATAGTCAAGCTGAAAAAATCATCAAAGACTCTATCCTTTTGCAGTAGTGCCAAAGAAGATGAAATATTTGGGAGTATACCTAACAAAGGACGTGAAAGATCTCTATAAAGAGAACTATGAAACTCTAAGAAAAGAAATAGCTGAAAATGTTAACAAATGGAAAAACATACCATGCTCATGGCTGGGAAGAATCAGCATTGTTAAAATGTCCGTACTACCCAAAGCAATATACAATTTTAATGCAATCCCTATTAAAGCTCCACTGTCATACTTTCAAGATCTTGAAAAAATAATAATTTGTTTTATATGGAATCATAAAAAAACTCGAATAGCCAAAACATTACTTAGAAATAAAAACAAAGCAGGAGGAATCATGCTACCAGACCTGAGACTGTACTATAAATCGATAGTGATCAAAACAGCATGGTACTGGCACAAAAACAGAGAAGTTGATGTCTGGAACAGAATAGAGAACCAAGAGATGAATCCAGCTACTTACCATTATTTGATCTTTGACAAGCCAATTAAAAACATTCAGTGGGGGAAAAGATTCCCTATTTAAGAAATGGTGCTGGGTGAACTGGCTGGCAACCTGTACAAGACTGAAACTGGACTCACACCTTTCGCCATTAATCAAGATAGATTCTCACTGGATTAAAGATTCAAACTTAAGACATGAAACTATGAAAATATTAGAAGAGAGCACAGGGAAAACCCTTGAGGAAATCTGTTTATTGGGTGAGTATTTTATGAGGAGGAGCCCCCAGGCAATTGAAGCAGCTTCAAAAATACGCTACTGGGACATGATCAAACAAAAAAGCTTCTGCACAGCCAAGAACACAGTAAGTAAAGCAAGCAAACAGCCCTTAGAATGGGAGAAGATATTTGCAAGTTATGTCTCCGACAAAGTTTTAATAACCAGAATCCACAGAGAACTCAAACGTATAAGCCAGAAAAGAAAAAGTGGCCCCATTGCAGGCTGGGCAAGGGATTTGAAGAGAAACTTCTCTGAAGAAGACAGGCGCACAGCCTGCAGATATATGAAAAAATGCTCATCATCTTTAATCATCAGAGAAATGCAAATCAAAACTACTTTGAGATATTATCTAACTCCAGTAAGATTAGCCCATATCACAAAATCTCAAGACCAGAGATTTTGGTGTGGATGTGGAGTAAAGGGAACACTTCTACACTGCTGGTGGGAATGCAAATTAATACATTCCTTTTGTAAAGATGTTTGTAGAACACTTAGAGATCTAAAAATAGATCTGCCATTCAATCCTATAATTCCTCTACTAGGTATATACCAAGAAGACCAAAAATCACAATTTAACAAAGATGTCTGTACCAGAATGTTTATTGCAGCCCAATTCATAATTGCTAAGTCATGGAAGAAGCCCAAGTGCCCATTGATCCACGAATGGACTAGCAAATTGTGGTACATGTACACCATGGAATATTATGCAGCCTTAAAGAAAGATGGAGACTTTACCTCTTTCATGCTTACATGGATGGAGCTGGAACATGTTCTTCTTGGCAAGGTATCTCAGGAGTGGAAGA